>CM055900.1:20171000-20348500 GCA_029582155.1 Panopea generosa | reverse complement strand
ATTGCCGAGGATTCCAACTTGGCTTCAAATTGAATTATGCGAGTCGTATTAAAAAACTTCACGTTTTAGTGCGTAGTGTACTTTACCTGCCTTGAAAGTCATTTTGACAATTTTGTTTGACTCGGGTGAGTTACACGCTTGTTTTATAAAGTGTTAGTCACGCATTATAATTCGGGCATCATTTTGTTCCTGATTGTGTTTATATGCTCATATACAGCTAATTGATCATATGTTTGTATGGGAAATGTGCTCATAACTCAATTATTTTTTTATTTTAAAGTTCAAACGTGGATGTGTTGCTTTAAGCGAGTATGTGTTTTTGAATGGGAACATGACCGTTTCCTCAATCATTCGAGAACAGTGACGGAATGAACCACTTTCAGATTAAAAACACGTAATTTACAGATCCATTTATCACTTCGGAAGCAATTGTGGGACAACATTATGTGTTTTATATTTGTTTTATATATCTTTAAAAAAATAGGTTGATGTTTTAAGGCTACTAAACGCCAAAATGTGCTTAGTACGTAGCATAAGTATGCGTCTCGTATATTGTACGCTACATAAGTCGAGGTATTGTGTCATTCAGCGGTATTCTAATTGCATGAAATACTACTTCTATCCAACTATTTGAATGTTGTTATTCAGTTTTTAATTATTTATAAATATTATGCGACTACCCCACGGAATCGCATCCTATTTCCAATGTGGTGCTATGCCATATAGCGTGTTAAACGTGCGACATTTGGCGGCAGATGGGTTTGCGACATTAACGTCTCACACTACTATTATGTTTCCGATAGGGCTCAATTGTAACATTTATGTCCAAAACACAGCGAAGAGAAACAGACTTATACGGGAATGTACAGAATAAAAAAGTTTTAGGATGAAGAACGAAGCTTTTAGCAGACATCTGAAACGGGAACGGAGTACTAATTGTGTTATCCGGTTATCATATATGATATCCATATTAAGTACAGATTCAAACAAATTTATTCAAACACGAGAAAAGAAAGTTAAGTTAATAGACATAAGAGAGCAGACAGTAAAAGACGCTCAATCCTCCACGGCCGGTGATTGTAGCAATTGTAAGACAACCGCATCCCATTGGATGGGTTGACCTCAAATCAATGAGGAATTTTAAAATTAGGCTATTTGCAGTACTAGCAAACCGCCGAAACGCATGGATACAACATACACATTTTGAGGTATTTTATATTCACCAGCAAAACCTATTAGTCGGTTACAACGATTTGCATAACATAAAACGTATATCAAACGTATTAATTAATTCTAGTTACGGTCAACTAGAATGACGCCCCTTTCAAGATCTAACAGCTTTAAAAGGTGTTAACTCTCACACTATTATTAGACTCCAAAGTGGTCTAATGGTATACGCCTTTGACTGTCACTCAGGATATCATATGTTCAAACCGCAGTCAATGCTAAAAAAATTATAAAATTCGTAATACATTGATTTTTTTTTTTTAATCTTTTTTTATTGAAACTGTTAACGGTATACAACTAACACCCTTGAAAAACATGTTAACTTAAAGCAACGACAAAATCTCTCTCGCAATCCTGTGATGTAGAAATATACATGTTGTGTTTGTATGAAAAGCGATATTATTATGCTGAGGTATCGGACATGCTGAAGAAGTTTTTCTATTATATTGTCCTGTTTGATTTTACAGGAGGCACAATCACAACTTTGTTAGGGGTGTCCGGGGGCATGCTGTCACGAAAAGATATTTAGCTTGTGGCATGCATTTCTTGCATTTTTCTGATATTTCAGACATTTTAAGCCGTTCAAATCTATAACACAAACTACATTTTATACAATTGCCCATTTTTACACTATCTATCTTGATACACATTGGTGGGTTTTTAAACCCGACATAAAAGTACATATCAACTCTTAGTAATACACTGTAAGACAAGTATTTGCTGTGTAGTATGATACATTCAAACTGCATATATTATATGTGAAGGATATGTCATATTTTTGCAAGAGTAATTCATATTTTGGGAATAACTAATAAACATGTGAAACTCCACAACTTCTACAGGAGGCAAGTGCCTCCGTTTGCCAAAGTGTGGTTAGTATATGATTATAATCTTCGACTCTTAACAGCTAAAAAATGATTATTAGAAAAAATGTTTTGTTTGAATATTTGCGTCAGTTTATGCTATCGAGGGCTAATAGACGAATAGTACTATGTAAATATTGTGTATGTATTACATGAAGAACAGGTAATGGTCTACGGGTCTGAAACAGCTGCGATATGTCATACAAAATAGTGAGATGGACGATAATGTTCTAAAACGGAATTTGTGAAGTGTAAACAACAATACAACTTAAAAAAACAACCCTGAAATAGTTGGATAGTACTAATATTTCATGTTATTAGAATATCGCTAAATGACACAATACACGACTTATGTAGAGTACAATATACGAGGTACCTACTTATGCTACGTACTAAGCAAATTTTGGCGTTCAGCAGCATTATAGTACCAAATTGTAATTTTACTGATCTACTTTGGTATATGTATACATAAAACAAATGTAAAACACATAAAGTAGTCCCATAAATGCTTCCGAAGTAATAAATTGAGCTGTTTTCAATCTGAAAAATCTCGAATGTTTGAGGAAACGGTCATGTTCCCTCCCATTCAAAAACACATGTCCGCTTGAAACTTAAATAGAATGCCGCTCGTATCGGCTATATCTTTGTTTAAAAGCGAAATAACAATATGAATAAAGGGGTTTTCTTACCTCACTGTTCGACCGCGTGCACAAAAATAACAGGAAGTACCGGTTTACCGTAAATGCGGCGTAGAAGCCATTTATGTAACGTATACACTGGACGGGGTGATTAGGTTAAAAAGCAAAATTTGGATGCATTTTTTGATATCTGAGTACAGAGCAATAAAAGTGAAATAAAAGGTTAATAAAACAAAGTCAGTATTTTGTAACCATTAGCACGTCCAATGAATAGATGTTAAAATATTTCAGGTGTTTGGTCAACATGTCTTCTACAACTACATAGACGCAGAGTTTGAGTTTGAGCCTCCTATCAGAGAGAGGCGACACGTGAGTATCACATATGTGCAGGAGTAGTCACAGGCAGGAGTAACAAACCTTGGTTAGTCCCCCTACCCCATCTCATTCTTTCTTCAATTTTTTGTTTCAAATCAATATTCATTTCAATCCATCATAATAAAACGTATATACATTTTAAAAAAAAAAATAAATAATAAGATGGGTTAGTGGGACTAACCACAGTCTGTTTCTCCTGCCTGTGGGAGTAGTTTGTAGCACGGATCCTTCTCTGCCGATTCGGGAGTTATCAGGTTCTGGGATAGACTAGTTTTAATTATTTGGGGAGGCGTGTGTGGGGGATAGGGCAACCTTTGTGAGAGTGTATGAGTGGGTGTCCCCTCCCGTCGATGGAGTTCCGGGCGTGCCCCCCCCCCCCCCCCCCCCCCCGCGCAAAATTGATATGTTAAACACCAGTTGCTGCACCCTAATGCGATTTTAGGACAGAGTAAGAGTTGTTAGCTAAAAGCGAATTAACAATTTGCAACTTGCATAGAACTCTGCTTGACTTGTCACTGTATGCATATAACAATAACTACATGTTACTTGGCTAAACACTCACTGCTCATCAATGACCCAATTATGCCAGTCTGAAATTCACACATTTGCATTGTTAAAAGAAATTTGCTGCCAGGACCGGCTACAACTTTTGTTTTTATTCAAATTAATGGAGGAGATGCGGGTGGTGGTAGTGGGGAACGTGTGGAGGGTAGAGAGTCAGAGTAAATATACATGCTCTTCGCTGCATCCCCTGACCCCCACCCCCTTCTGTTATGACACACGATTACCTCCTACAATACACTAAAGTATCCTCAAATGCTAATTTGAATTGTTTGTGTTATTTTTTTAATAAACTTTAAAGCCAATTTGAATTGACATTCAGCTGTATAAGCAAAATATGTCTAACAGATCAATTCACCGCTTTTCGCAGACAAACTGTTATAAAATATCTGGACAAAGCTGGAATCGAACCCTCGTGACTGTTACCGTGATTCCGTGTTTTAGGTTGCCTGGCAACGAAGGACACACTGTTTAATCTAAATCAGGCTTGCCGATCGCAACAAATAACAAACTAGCAAATATGTAAAATATCTAATGTTCAATTTGTTTTCTTTTTCATTATTTCTAACCAACAGCTGTACCTTGATCGACGTGAGGTATTGACCTGGCTGTACCACGAACGGTACCGGTTGTTTCGCAACACTTCGCTCTACACCGAGTACAGCCTCTGCACCAATATCCGCTGTACCAAAGTAGATCTTCCTGGCATAAAAAACGACGGTAACATAATATTCAACATTCGACATGCACATTGTCAGTAGTTTGTCACATGTATATTACTGCGCTGTCTGACATATGTTAGTATTCTTTAAGTAAATAATTAACAATTAAGAAATCCAAGGGGAGCGACTGCTGGGTTAAGCGTCATTTGACTGACAGTTTATGTAACTCTTGGAGGAGCTACGAAGAAAGCTGAGATGACTGATGTTTGGAAGTTCATCCGTTGCTAAGGCTGTTTCTAAGCATAGCTCGTGCTGGTTTTGTAGTGTGTACATGTCTCGTTCAGAATTGAATCAAGGGCAGAGTCTGTGTAATGTCATGCACACATGCGCATAATGAATACATTATTTGTTAAAGTCTACATTCACTCTGTCAACAGTGTTGATCTACACACTGAACAAAAAAACGTATCTTAGATGAAACATGGCCCCTACTTTTTCTAATGATATTTTTAGCCCAGCGTTAATATCCCATATGTCAACAAACAATAAAAATGTAAGTTTTTCCCTCAGTCCAAATTTTTATGATATTTGTGCCGATCACTGTTCAAAATATATATATTTTTTTTTTTGAATGGGCTTTAACTCCATTATCAACACATTTCAGATTAAATATGGCATATCCAGTTTTCATGATGGAGGAAGACTCAGAAAAAACCTGAGAAGAACCACCGTCCGTCCGCAAGTAACCGACAAACTTTCTCACATAAAGTTTTCAGAGCGAGCGTGACTCGAACCTACGACCTTAGCGGTGAGAGGTACGCGATATTAAGACGGCGCCTTAGACCACTCGGCCACGGAATATTTTATTTACGTTATAACATTATCGTCAAACGATTTTTTCGCAGATGAAAACGGAGAAGATAGAAAAACGTTCAGCAAAAACGTGATGGGGACCGCCACGGGGATGATGCTGTTTAGAGAGTCGATGAGAGGCACGTGCGGGGAGAATGTATACAGGTGTTGGAAAGATATCGAGGCGTGGAAACAAATCGAGGACCCCGTGAAGAAAATGTATTGGAAGTACGCCATCAAAACAAAGTACATCAGCCAAAACAGCGCCGCCGAGGTGAAAGGGAAAATCAAGCTGATGGTGTTCAGAGGTATTTGATCGCTTTAAAGTATTTACAGAAATATGAATTTGCTGTTTGGCCGAGTATTTAATTTCAGAGTATTCGATTGGTAACAAATACACTAAAACAGTGAATTTGACAATAATCTCTCGGTTTAATCAAATTAATACCAGTGAGCTCGAGCCCTTCGCCTATTTGTTGTGTCCGTGTGAGCAAGACACTTTATCAGCATAGGCTGAGTACTGTTTTTACCCAGGATTACTTTGAGCGTGATTTGTCTGAATTGTAAGAACTTTTTTCGCAATTGATGTAAAATAGATAATTTAAAAAAATAAATAAAAACGGAAAAGCAGCGAATTCTACGCCTGTCCTACAATTCATAGCAATTGAACGCTTACTAACGTAAATTTGTGACGTCATTCAAATATTCAGTTGAAACATGCTCAAATGTGGCTTTCCCAACATTGCTGTTTATCGGACCCAATCGGAAGTGCTGGGTTAGTTCTACATACTATGTTACGTTACGTTACGTAATGTTGAACAACCATTGTTTCTGTGACATTTCTAGTGCTATTTTTTGCTTTTCCAAGGTAATAATAAATCAATGAATTGCAGGTATTTTGAACTTTGACCTGATGCCAGATGCTGATATACAAGAAAAGTTGATTGACGCCTTACTCGCAGAGGGCTCGGTACAGACAGTGGACGCGGATGACGCGCTGTTGCAACTACAGACGGTATTGCTGGACGCAATGAAAACATACTGGGTACCCAGGCATCTTGTACATATCATTAAAACGGCGAAAAAAGTAAGTTCTCACAATATACAGTGAACGAAACAGCTAAGCCGCCACCTGACATTTTATACATTTTCTCAATGAATGGAACAGCTAACCCTCCATCTGACATTTTATATATTTTCTCAATGAACGGAACAGCTAACCCTCCACCTGACATTTTATATATTTTCTCAATGAACGGAACAGCTAACCCTCCATCTGACATTTTATATATTTTCTCAATGAACGGAACAGCTAACCCTCCACCTGACATTTTATATATTTTCTCAATGAACGGAACAGCTAACCCTCCACCTGACATTTTATATATTTTCTCAAATGAACGGAACAGCTAACTCTCCACCTGACATTTTATATATTTTCTCAATGAACGGAACAGCTAACCCTCCACCTGACATTTTATATATTTTCTCAAATAAACGGAACAGCTAACCCTCCACCTGACATTTTGTATATTTTCTCAAATGAACGGAACAGCTAACCCTCCACCTGACATTTTATATATTTTCTCAATGAACGGAACAGCTAACCCTCCACCTGACATTTTATATATTTTCTCATCTGAACGCAACAGCTAACCCTCCACCTGACATTTTATGTATTTTCTCATCTGAACGGAACAGCTTACCATCCACTTGACATTTTATGTATTTTCTCATCTGAACGCAACAGCTTACCTCCACCTGACATTTTATGTATTTTCTCATCTGGACGGAACAGCTAACCCTCCACCTGACATTTTATGTATTTTCTCATCTGAACGAAACAGCTAACCCTCCACCTGGCATTTTATATATTTTCTCAAATGAACGGAACAGCAAACCCTCCACCTGATATTTTATATATTTTCTCATCTGAACGGAATAGCTAACCTTCCATCCGATATTTTATGTATTTTCTCATCTGAACGCAACAGCTTACCATCCACTTGACATTTATGTATTTTCATATCTGAACACAACAGCTTACCCCCAACTCACATTTATATATTTTCTCAAATGAACGGAACAGCAAACCCTCCACCTGACATTTTATATATTTTCTCATCTGAACGCAACAGCTAACCCTCCACCTGACATTTTATGTATTTTTCTCATCTGAACGCAACAGCTAACCATCCACTTGACATTTTATGTATTTTCATATTTGAACACAACAGCTTTCACCCACCTAACATTTTATGTATTTTCTCATCTGAACGGAACAGCTAACCCTCCACCTGACATTTTATGTATTTTCTCATCTGAACACAATAGCTAACCTTCCACCTGACATTTTATGTATTTTCTCATCTGAACGCAACAGCTAACCATCCACTTGACATTTTATGTATTTTCTCATCTGAACGCAACAGCTTACCATCCATTTGACATTTTATGTATTTTCTCATCTGAACGGAACAGCTAACCCTCCACCTGACATTGTATGTATTTTCTCATCTTAACGGAACAGCTTACCCTCCACCTGACATTTTATGTATTTTCTCATCTGAACGCAACAGCTTACTCCCACCTGACATTTTATGTATTTTCTCATCTGAACGGAACAGCTAACCATCCACCTGACATTTTATATACTTTCTCATCTGAACGGAACAGGTAACCCTCCATCTGACATTTTGTATATTTTCTCAAATGAACGGAACAGCTAACCCTCCACCTGACATTTTATATATTTTCTCAATGAACGAAATAGCTAATTCAACCTTACATTTTATATATTTTCTCAATGGACGGAACAGCTAACCATCCACCTGACATTTTATATATTTTCTCAAATGAAAGGAACAGCTAACCCTCCACCTGACATCTTATATATTTATTCAAATGAACGGAACAGCTTACCCTCCACCTTACATTTTATATATTTTCTCAATGAACGGAACAGCTAACCCTCCATCTAACATTTTATATATTTTCTCAATGAACGGAACAGCTAACCCTCCACTTGACATTTTGTATATTTTCTCAAATGAACGGAACAGCTAACCCTCCATCTGACATTTTGTATATTTTCTCAAATGAACGGAACAGCTAACTCTCACCTGACATTTTATATATTTTCTCAATGAACGGCCCAGCTAACCCTCCACCTGATATTTTATATATTTTCTCAAATGAACGGAACAGTTAACCCTCCATCTGACATTTTGTATATTTTCTCAAATGAACGGAACAGCTAACTCTCACCTGACATTTTATATATTTTCTCAAATGAACAGAACAGCTAACCCTCCACCTAACATTTTATATATTTTTTCCATAAACGGAACAGCTAACCCTCCTCCTGACATTTTATATATTTTCTCAATGAACGGAACAGCTAACCCTCCACCTGACATTTTATATATTCTTCAAATGAACGGAACAGCTTATTCCCACCTGACATTTTATGTATTTTATTCATCTGAACGAAACAGCTAAGCCTCAACCTGACATTTTTATATATTTTCTATATGAACGGAACAGCTAACACTCAACATGACATTTTATATATTTTCTGAAATGAACGGAACAGCTTACCCTCCATCTGACATTTTGTATATTTTCTCAAATGAACGGAACAGCTAACCCTCCACTTGACATTTTATATATTTTCTCAAATGAACGGAACAGCTTACCCTCCACTTGACATTTTATATATTTTCTCAATGAACGGAACAGCTAACCCTCCACCTGACATTTTATATATTTTCTCAAATAAACGGAACAGCTAACCCTCCACCTGACATTTTATATATTTTCTCAATGAACGAAACAGCTAACCCTCCACCTGACATTTTATATATTTTCTCAATGGACGGAACAGCTAACCCTCCACTTGACATTTTATATATTTTCTCAATGGACGGAACAGCTAACCCTCCACCTGACATTTTATATATTTTCTCAAATGAACGGAACAGCTTACCCTCCACCTGACATTTTATATATTTTCTCAATGAACGGAACAGCTAACCCTCCATCTGACATTTTATATATTTTCTCAAATGATAGAAACAGCTAACCCTCCACCTGACATTTTGTATATTTTCTCAAATGATAGAAACAGCTAATCCTCCATCTGACATTTTGTATATTTTCTCAAATGAACGGAACAGCTTACCCTCGTCCTGATATTTTATATATGTTCTCAATGAACGGAACAGCTAACCCTCCACCTGACATTTTATATATTTTCTCAAATGATAGAAACAGCTAACCCTCCATCTGACATTTTGTATATTTTCTCAAATGAACGGAACAGCTAACCCTCCACCTGACATTTTATATATTTTCTCAATGAACGGAACAGCTAACCCTCCACCTGACATTTTATATATTTTCTCAATGAACGGAACAGCTAACCCTCCACCTGACATTTTATATATTTTCTCAATGAACGGAACAGCTAACCCTCCACCTGACATTTTATATATTTTCTCAATGAACGGAACAGCTAACCCTCCATCTGACATTTTATGTATTTTCTCAAATGAACGGAACAGCTTACCCCCCACCTGACATTTTATGTATTTTCTCAATGAACGGAACAGCTAACCCTCCACCTGACATTTTATATATTTTCTCATCTGAACGGAACAGCTTACCCTCCACCTGACTTTTTATGTATTTTCTCATCTGAACGGAACAGTTAATACGTCACCTTTCATTTTATGTATTTTTCAAAAAAAAGTTTTAAAAATAACTATGACTAAGTCTGTACTATTAAATTTTACATTAATTGAAATATTTTGATAAAGGTATAGGAAATACAAAAATGGCGGGTTAGCTGTTCCGTGCATAGAAGTTACTCCATAACCTTATAAAAGCTCCTGGTTTTTCCTTTGCTCTTGATAACCACAAGCGTACGGTCGAGGGTTCAATTCCAGGAAAATTGTTGAACGCGACACTAAGCAACACACAGTCAATAAATCATTCAATCAATCAATCAATCATTCCGTTAATTAATCAATCAATTATCGATCGATCAATCAATTATTCCCACTTCCTAAAAAATTAAATATTTCATTGTTTGATGAATAGGGAAAATGTACAATTAACCAACGCCTTTTGAAGTATATGTAAAACCGCTTAATTAAACAAGTTCTGTTTTGGCGACTATACCTAGCCCCAGATGCAACGCATGTTACTGTATAAAACTTCCATTTTTATTTTCAAATCACGTGTTTGACTACGCAATTGTATCTTGCACTTGATAAAAATCTGTGATTCTTAAAAATAGTATATAATACTCGTGTTTGTAGTAAAGTTTGCAAGTGAATGTCTCAGGATAAAATGTTTCATGAAGTTATGCCTTATGTGAAACGAGAGTAAAATGATATAATTGACTGGCAGAATGAAAAAAAATCATTCTGCTATTCTGACTTTCTGCTAACTTGACCGACTTTGCAATATCTCGTTTATCTTAACTTTATTCATCTCAGGAACATAAATCAAAATTTTTACATTGCAGAATGAAATTATCGTTAAAACAATACAATTGCCAGCAATTTGTTTAAATACTTCTGATTACTAAATGTGTATACTGCAGCTAAAACAACAACACATTACGAGAATTTTTACTTCAAATCTCAATATCTTTCATTCAAGATCATTTTGCGTGATCGAAACATTTTGAAACATCTAAAAATACATACAACTTACATTTTATATACAAGAAATTAGTTGCCTGTGAATTATGAACGATTAATTTGCCAAATAATTAATCCTTCGTGTGCTATTTAATCAAAATTTAGTCAGAAGATGCAAGTTTTATATCCTTCTATATAAGTCCTTGATTTGATATAACTATTTTCTCACAATCAGGAAACCTTGGACATCCTTAAGCGACCGGCCCCTGGGGACCTGGAATATTTGAGTCACGAACGTCGCCTTCGGTGTCGTTTCATGTTTCCGACAATTTACCAAGAATCTAATATCAGCTCACCGGCGACGACGGTACTTGTGTCCAAATCCGCCGGCGATATTTCCAGAACATCCGTATCGACTCCATCTGAGGAAGACGACATCTACCAGGAGGAAGAAATCGGGGTCCAACCCAAGGATTTATTTTCACTCTGGGGAGGTGGTGAGGAACCTTCTTCGCAATAGTTTACATAATTAGTTAAATATAATATTGCCGTCAAGAATCTGTCTAAATAACCGTGCTATATTTCCTTTTTTTAAAAAAATGTGGTTTAACCCTTTTCCAACACATTTCAGATTATATATCGCATATCCCGATTTATTGGCGGAGGAAGACCTCAACATGAATCTGAGTATAAACAGCGCCCTCCTGCGGGTTACTGGCAAACTTTCTAATATTTAATTTTTTTTGGAGCGAGCGGGAAGTTTTGTTTTATGGTATAGCCGTTATGAAAATAAAGTTGATGTGTTCGCAAATATGTCCGTCATGGTCTGGTCTATACATTTAAGTCTGGTTATTCACAAATAATGATCTCCATATTCAGAAATGAAATACACTGACCCAAAATGAAAACTTTACACTTTATATGTTTGAATATTTTTTTTGTTTACATACATATTCCAAAACGTGTTATGCAAGGATATCAGAATTTAATTGTGGATATTTATTATGCATTTATTTCTTCAAAATTTACTAAGTATTCATGCGTCCGAGCACAAAAAAAAAACGTTTTCATTTGCAACACACGCGAAACCAGTGTCAGTGCCTCTAAAACCCCGAAGAACACGTATGGAATGAATTTGATCGGTGGGTCAGGTCCAAACATCAAATAAATACCATACACGATCTCCGAAATGCACTTCTGTTGGAATGGCAACGTATTCCAAATGGAGTCCACACTGGTTACTGACGGTTTGAAAAAATCAGTTATTTCAATTAGCAAGCACTTTTTGCGTTTTTTCAAATGTTACATGATCATCTTCATTGTTCTGGAATTTTCATTTTGACCTTTCTTCACTAAATCGGTCGGACTTGCGTTATACACTGCGGTGTAAGTGAACGTTTCTAGACCAAAACGTTCGCCATCACTGTCCAATATTTTGTATTCTTAAGCACACCAAATCAACTTTACATTCATTTAAACGTAAAATATGTAAAAACAAAGAAGGGAATTACACACTTTTAAACATATATTTAACTTTTTCAATAGACATAACATTATTACAGCACACCAGTCAGGTTTTGTCCCTAACGATTCATCTGTTAACCAATTAGCTGATATACGATATCATGATACTTTTTTGTAAAACATTGGATGAAGGAAAAGAGATTCGTACTGTCTTTTGTGATATTTCTAAAGCTTTTGACAGAATTTGGCATAAGGGACTCATTCTTAAACTAAATGCTATTGGTATAACAAGACCTCTTCTAATATGGACAACTAATTACCTGGAAACTCGTAAACAATGTGTTGTTGTATTTGGGTGCTCATCTGATATGTCTAGTTTGAAAGCCAGGGTACCTCAAGGATCTATCCTAGGGCCTCTCCTGTTTCTTGTCTATATAAATGACATTGTAGAAAATATAAGCTCATCTATAAAATTATTTGCCGATGATACAGGTCTTTTTATTATTGTTGAAACACCAGACATTGTCGCTACTTTGTTAAATTCCGATCTCAATAATTTCATATGTGGACTGATAAATGGCTTGTCCAATTCAATCCAAACAAAACAGAATCCATGGTTATTACCCGTAAAATCAATAAACCGATACACCCGGACCTCATAATGAATAATAATATTATACAAGAAGTTACTACGCATAAACATCTAGGTCTTACTTTTTCTATTTCTGGGTCAGGTCATGAACACATACAATTTATAAAAGATAAGGCATAGAAAAGAATAAATATGATGCGGCTCTTAAAATTCCAATTAGACAGAAAAATCACTTGAGATTATATATATAACATTCATACGTCCAATTCTAGAATATGCAAACATTGTATGGGAAAATTGCACTACATATGAAGCTAATGAAATCGATAAAAAATCCAGGTAGAAGCAGCAAGAATAGTAACGGGTGCAACAAAACTTGTTTCAATATCGGCTCTCTACCGAGAAACCGGCTGGGAATCCTTAAAGACTAGAAGATACAAACACAAATTAATTATTTATAACAAAATGTACAATGAACTATCTCCTTCGTACTTATGTTCTCTTATCCCTGAAAATGTTGGGAATCTTAATAACTATAACCTTCGAAATGCACATGACCATAGGACCTCTCATGTAATACACATTTATACGCTTATTCATTCATACCCTCTTCTGTACGTGCCTGGAACAGTCTTCCACAAAATATAAGAGAGTCAACCTCTCTTAATATATTCAAAGCAAATATTAATGCTAATACCCAAACACTATTATGTAGGTAACCGAACTGCCCAAATATACCATTCACGACTCCGTACTAACTTTAGTAGTCTGAATCAACATTTATTTAATAAAAACATAGTAACAACTCCAAATTGCCTTTGTGGTGAAAAAAATGAGAATACATATCATTATTTATTTAGTTGCAGACTACTTCGCCACTATAGACAAAGTATGATGACTGAAATAAAATTGACTAACCCACATGAACCCTCCTTAAACGACCTTCTGTATGGAAAGGAAACTCTTTCACTAACTGACAACAACTCGATTTTCACGGTAGTGCAAAATTACATAAAATTCCAAACGGTTCGAATATCGTACACAAATGAATAGACCTTGATTTTACCACATTCGATGTTATATTTATATACACAAATATGAAGTCGTCGCGTCTCTATATGATCCTAGAAAGCTAACATAATTACTATTGATGGTATGGTATTGTATAGTATAAATAAACACGAACATGCAAAACACCTATCCCCTGTATCAGAATGAATCGATAAAGGAAAAATTCAGTTTTTTTTCTTTCTCTCTCTTCCATATATATATATATTTTTTTATAACTTGAACTATTCTATATAAACTATCGTGTAATGTTTTCTTATTCAATGCATATTTTGCCAGACTGAAATTAGTACGGAACAATATGAAAATGTCTATAATGGAAAATAAAATAACTACCACGAAAGCAGATTCACACAAGCTTCAAAAGCTTTTTTCTGTATCCTTTCCACATAATGTGTTAGATGTATGGCTTTATTGCTTCACTGTTAAATGTATTCTAAATATATGTACTTATGTGAATAAAATACTGCTTAAACTAAATCGATCAGAAAAAAAAAAACACGCGATGTCTGATTGTTTTCCAGCAAATTACACAGAAACATTAATATAGCCATAAAGCTTCAATGAAAACGTTTTAGCCATGAGTATATATATATATATATATCAGTAAAAGAGATACTTTTGAAGTCGATGTATAGTTTTCATTTTAGGTCACTGTATATTTTAACTGAAAACAACAATGAATAAATTGACATTAAGAAAAGTGATTTTGTTTATCTAATTTGATATATACATATTGCTACTATGACGACACGTCTTCTAGTCAGAATGCTCGCAAAAATAGCCAAGGTCACAAGGCCAACATCGTTCAAATGTTAAATGCGTTTGATCAACAATTGTTAGGAACATACTAAGTTTTTTATATCTCAGTTAAATTGTTTGGTAAAATATTTTTGCACTATTTTGGGACAGCTCTCATGTGTGGGCTACAGACAATTCGTAAATATTAAAATAATAATAAGCTGCTCATGCATCAGTCGTGTTTACCTAAATTAACCGTATTTTTACTTTCTTTTATCAGGTCCGCGCAAAAATATAGAAGTTGACCAATCTTCGTGTTCCAGCTCGCCATCATCAATCGTCGAAGAGAGCCCGGACGATTTTATTAAACGCAATCTGAGATCAGAAAATTTCAGTGTTAATAAACACGTGCGTAGCCCGATTCCGATTGTCCTGACGTCATATCTTGGCGGAAAGAAACGAACACTACTCGGAAGATTTCCGAAAACATCAAACCGCGTTATTTGGTCATTGGCGTCTGACTTTCTTGCGTGCTGTCCGTTTCGGTCATTCTTGGAGAGCAATGAGCAAATGATGGATCTCCATTACTTGAGCTTCTGGACAGATGTAAGGAATTATTTAGATGCCGACGAAAGCTCTGTAGACAATTTTGGACAGCCCCTTCGAAGACTGTTAGCTCACAGGTAAATTGTGCTATAATAGGATATGTCGAATAAATACAAAATCTGGTTAATGAAGGGAAGGGCGATTGTGATTATTATGGTGTAATGAATATCACGCAAAACTCCAATGTTCAACTTCCTTTTTTATGATTTTTTTCAATATGACAGGGCAGTAAATTTTGACTTAAAATTTATAAGCAAATGATGTAGTTTCAATGTATTATATAAAGTAATACACCACGTTAATAAAAAATGCAAACTCCCTATTGACCCGAGCGGCTAACTACCCCTACCGCATGTTTTTTGGCACAGAATATAGAGAATATCATGTTAGTGCCTGATAATGTAAAGTTTATCAGGTGAGGTAGTGAAAAAAAAGTTTGCACAACTTTATATTTACAATAGAGTAAACATTCTTAGTATTTCTAATACATCTGGTAGCTCTCATCTATATATGATAAACACACTCATAAATTATGTAGTCATTGCAAATATAGTAAAATAAAAACGAGAAAAAAACTTAAATGCACATGAATAATATTGACCTATACAAAAAAAACACAACAACAACAACAACAACAACAACAACAACAACAACAACAACAACAACAACAACAACAACAACAACAACAACAACAACAACAACAACAACAACAACAACAACAACAACAACAACAACAACAACAATACAGATAGTGTACTGGGATATGCAAGCTTTTCCTACATTTGTGATTACACGTTTGTTTTCATGGACGTAAGCTGGTAATAGTAATTGTATATCTTAGGATGTAGCTGGCACAAAGAACTTATATAGAAGGATAGGAAACGTACTCCTGAAATATTGATCAAATAGCTCACGAAGAATTAATAATTTGGCAAGTTAATCATTCATATTACACATGCAACTGATTTCTTATGCATAAAACGTAAGCGAAGTGTAAAGGTAGAATTTGATACCAGTAATACACTGTTTTAAACATGCAAAATGATATAAAATAAAAAAAAAAACATTACAGTTTGAAGTAAAAATTCAAGTGCTTGTTGCCGTAGTGTACACATTTTGTAATCATAAGTATTTCAGCAAGTTTAAAAACAATTCACCATGTGTAGAGAATTATATTTTGAAAAGAAAAAAATGTATTTCTGAGAAGAATAGAGTTAGGATAATTTAAAACGAGATTTCGCGAGACTTTGCGTGAATACACTAGAGCGTTCAATCAGTTGCGTTTCCTTCTCTTACAATAGAAGCCCTTGCTACCACTATAAACACCAATATTAAACATGATTGAGAATACAGCACTCTTTGATATAGTTTACTGTTTTTGTATACGTATTTCTGGGTTCTTTAGCCCGTGTGGTTCCGGCTAAGAATAGGATCACTGTCGATCTATGCAGAGGGATAGGAATCCTCAGATTGGGTGTCATGTTCATTTTATCATTTTTTGTCATGTTCACTGTTGTGGTTAAATGATCAGCCCCTGTGTGGTTCCAGGGAGCCATGAGTGATGGCAAGAATAGAATCACTGTGGCTTATGCATGTCGTAGGAAGCGCCAACTTGAGTAATATGATAGGTATCAAGGTTCTAGGTTCATTATACATATTCTTTAGTTGATTCTTTTTTAATCTGTATGTCAATTTGTTGTTTTTGTACATGCAGAGTGAACCTGGAATCTTCATTCCTGTTGGCGTCGAATAACTTCTGATGTGTTGGTACGCCGTAAAACCCTATTCATTCATTCTGGTTTCTTTAGTTAAACACAGCAATAGTGTGGAGTGTGTGTAATATACATTATTATACTTAAAGACATATTTAATAAGATTCTAGAGGCTCTGAAGAAATAAACTGCAGTGACTTATTCTTGTATTTAAGCTACATGTTGTTTAGTGATGTTGATTTTATAACGTTACTGACCCGGGTCATAATTAACATCGTATTGTTTCATATTTATCAGGTTAGTGGACAAGTACCTGTCACGAACTGGGGAAGGGTGTGCCATTTTCTCTGAGACACTGAAGATGTCGCTGTTCAACGCTGTTGCCAATGACAATGATGTCTCCCTGTTGTGCATGGCTCAAGACATTGTTCAAGCGGTAAGGCGTTTAATTAGTAAATAGTAGCCCATTACAAAACATTACAAGTATTCATACAAATTTTTTAAGGCATAGTACCAACATTGGAAAAAGGAAATGCTTCCGTGGGGTATAATGGCGGTTATAAATATTCCTTGTTTTTTCTTTAAAAAATGCATTTTTTCTTAATTTAATGCTTATATTTTTATTTTAATGACATTTTTGATGTATTTTGACCATTTCGGAAGCATGTTTGTATTGTTAGTTTAGAAAAACATGATGCTTTGAAATTGGAATACAAATGATTTCGGAAGTCTACTTTCACTTTGTCAACAGTGTACACTCTGAACAGAGACACTCTTAAGTTTCACTTCTTCATTTTGGTCTCTCTACACCGTGCTCTCTATGAATGACAAACCTTCAAACTTTTATTTTTAACTATAGCATAAAAATTCAATGGCGGGCTTACACCTTCAACTGTAAAGATTGATCATGCACAAAACATCTAGTTCTACAGTCTCACCAAACAATTGTTTTAAAACTAAATACGTATTTTGGGTAAATTTTACGCAACAATTAACATCATAATCATCATTATCGTCAACATCATCATCATCATCATCATCATCATCATCATCATCATCATCGTCGTCTTCGACGTCATCATAATCATCATCATCATCATCATCATCACCATCATCATCAACAGCAGCAGCATCATCATCATATTCATCACCATCATATCATTTTTATCATTATCATCGTCACTATGTTTCTTTTTTTTATACCATTTAACTATCCGTACAATTATGTGAGCTAGAGCATATTATCTTTCTCTTACAGGGCTTGTGGGAGCCGTTACAATTATGTGAGCTAGAGCATATTATCTTTCTCTTACAAGGCTTATTGGAGCCGTTACAATTATGTGAGTTAGAGCATATTATCTTTTTCTTACAGGGTTTGTGGGGGCCGTTACAATTATGTGAGCTAGAGCATAATATCTTTCTCTTACAAGGCTTATTGGAGCCGTTACAATTATGTGAGCTAGAGCATATTATCTTTCTCTTACAAGGTTTATTGGAGCCGTTACAATTATGTGAGCTAGAGCATATCATCTTTCTCTTACAGGGCCTGTGGGAGCCGTTACAATTATGTGAGCTAGAGCATATTATCTTTTTCTTACAGGGCTTGTGGGAGCCGTTACAATGATGTGAGCTAGATCACATTATCTTTCTCTTACAAGGCTTATTGGAGCCGTTACAATTATGTGAGTTAGAGCATATTATCTTTTTCTTACAGGGTTTGTGGGGGCCGTTACAATTATGTGAGCTAGAGCATATTACCTTTCTCTTACAAGGCTTATTGGAGCCGTTACAATTATGTGAGCTAGAGCATATCATCTTTCTCTTACAGGGCTTGTGGGAGCCGTTACAATTATGTGAGCTAGACCACATTATCTTTCTCTTACAAGGCTTATTGGAGCCGTTACAATTATGTGAGTTAGAGCATATTATCTTTTTCTTACAGGGTTTGTGGGGGCCGTTACAATTATGTGAGCTAGAGCATATTATCTTTCTCTTACAAGGCTTATTGGAGCCGTTACAATTATGTGAGCTAGAGCATATCATCTTTCTCTTACAAGGCTTATTGGAGCCGTTACAATTATGTGAGTTAGAGCATATTATCTTTTTCTTACAGGGTTTGTGGGGGCCGTTACAATTATGTGAGCTAGAGCATATTATCTTTCTCTTACAAAGCTTATTGGAGTCGTTACAATTATGTGAGCTAGAGCATATTATCTTTCTCTTACAGGGCTTGTGGGAGCCGTTACAATTATGTGAGCTAGA
The DNA here is from genome assembly GCA_029582155.1 of Panopea generosa. Taxonomy (NCBI): domain Eukaryota; kingdom Metazoa; phylum Mollusca; class Bivalvia; order Adapedonta; family Hiatellidae; genus Panopea; species Panopea generosa. The sequence continues at coordinate 20,329,226 of CM055900.1, read as the reverse complement.
GCGTATTATTTTTCTCTTACAGGGCTTGTGGGAGCCGTAACAATTATGTGAGCTGGAGCATATTATCTTTCTCTTACAGGGCTTGTGGGAGCCGTTACAATTGTGTGAGCTAGAGCATAATTATTATCTTTCTCTTACAGGGCTTGTGAAGGCCGTTACAATTGTGTGAGCTTTAGCATATTATCTTTTTCTTACAGGGCTTGCGGGAGTCGTTACAATTATGTGAGCTAGAGCATATTATCTTTCTCTTAAATGGCTTGTCGGTGCCGTTACAATTATGTGAGCTAGAGCATATTATCTTTCTCTTACAGGGCTTTTGGGAGCCGTTACAATTATGTGAGTAAGAGCATATTATCTTTCTCTTAAAGCGCTTGTGGGTGCTGTTACAATTGTGTGAGCTAGAGCATATTATCTTTTTCTTAAAGGGCTTGTGGGTGCCGTAACAATTAAGTGAGCTAGAGCATATTGTCTTTCTCTTAAAGGTTATTATTATGTGAGCTAGAGCATATTATCTTTTTCTTACATGGTTTGTGGGGGCCGTTACAATTATGTGAGCTAGAGCATATTATCTTTCTCTTACAAGGCTTATTGGAGCCGTTACAATTATGTTAGCTAGAGCATATCATCTTTCTCTTAAAGGGCTTGTGGGTGCTGTTACAATTAAGTGAGCTAGAGCATATTATCTTTCTCTTAAAGGTTATAATTATGTGAGCTAGAGCATATTATCTTTTTCTTACAGGGTTTGTGGGGGCCGTTACAATTATGTGAGCTAGAGCATATTATCTTTCTCTTAAAGGGCTTGTGGGTGCCGTTACAATTAAGTGAGCTAGAGCATATTATCTTTCTCTTAAAGGTTATAATTATGTGAGCTAGAGCATATTATCTTTTTCTTACAGGGTTTGTGGGAGCCGTTACAATTATGTGAGCTAGAGCATATTATTTTTCTCTTAAAGGGCTTGTGGGTGCCGTTACAATTATGTGAGCTGAAGCATATTATCTTTCTCTTACAGGGCTTGTGGGAGCCGTTACAATTGTGTGAGCTAGAGCATATTATCTTTCTCTTACAGGGCTTGTGAAGGCCGTTACAATTGTGTGAGCTAGAGCATATTATCTTTCTCTTAAAGGGCTTGTGGGTGCCGATATAATTATGTGAGCTAGACCATATCATCTTTCTCCTGCAGGGCTTGTGGGAGTCGTTACAATTATGTGAGCTAAAGCATATTATCTTTCTCTTAAATAGCTTGTGGGTGCCGTTACAATTACGTGAGCTAGAGCATATTGTCTTTATCTTACAGGGCTTTTGGGAGCCGTTACAATTTAGTGAGCTAGAGCATATTATCTTTCTCTTAAAGGTTATAATTATGTGAGCTAGAGCATATTATCTTTTTCTTACAGGGTTTGTGGGGGCCGTTACAATTATGTGAGCTAGAGCATATTATCATTCTCTTACAAGGCTTATTGGAACCGTTACAATTATGTGAGCTAGAGCATATCATCTTTCTCTTACAGGGCTTGTGGGAGCCGTAACAATTGTGTGAGTTAGAGCATAATATCTTTCTCTTAAAGTGCTTGTGGGTGCCGATATAATTATGTGAGCTAGAGCATATTATCTTTCTCTTAAAGGGCTTGTGGGAGCCGCTACAATTATGTGAGCTAGAGCATATTATCTTTATTCTGCAGGGCTTGTGGGAGCCGTTACAATTACGTGAGCTAGAGCATATTATCTTTCTCTTACAGGGTTTGTGGGGGCCGTTACAATTATGTGAGCTAGAGTGTATTATCTTTCTCTTAAATGGCTTGTGGGAGCCGTTACAATTATGTGAGCTAGAGCGTATTATCTTTCTCTTACAGGGCTTGTGGGAGCCGTAACAATTATGTGAGCTGGAGCATACTATCTTTCTCTTAAAGGGCTTATGGGTGCCGTTACAATTATGTGAGCTGAAGCATATTCTCTTCCTCTTACAGGGCTTGTGGGGGCCGTTACAATTGTGTGAGCTAGAGCATATTATTTTTCTCTTACAGGGCTTGTGGGAGCCGTAACAATTATGTGAGCTGGAGCATATTATCTTTCTCTTAAAGGGCTTGTGGGTGCCGTTACAATTATGTGAGCTGAAGCATATTCTCTTCCTCTTACAGGGCTTGTGGGTGCCGTTACAATTATGTGAGCTAGAGCATATTATCTTTATTCTGCATGGCTTGTGGGAGCCGTTACAATTATGTGAGCTAGAGCATATTATCTTTCTCTTATAGGGTTTGTGGGGGCCGTTACAATTATGTGAGCTAGAGCATATTATCTTTCTCCTGCAGGACTTGTGGGAGTCGTTACAATTATGTGAGCTAGAGCATATTATCTTTCTCCTGCAGGGCTTGTGGGAGCCGTTACAATTATGTGAGCTAAAGCAAATTATCTTTCTCCTAAAGGGCTTGTGGGTGCCGTTACAATTATGTGAGCTAGAACATATTATCTTTCTGTTACAGAGCTTGTGGGAGCCGTTACAATTATGTGAGCTAGAGCATAATATTTTTCTCTTAAAGGGCTTGTGGTTGCCGTTACAATTATGTGACCTAGAACATATTATCTTTCTCTTACAGGGCTTGTGGGAGCCGTTACAATTATGTTAGCTAGAGCATATTGTCTCTCTCTTACAGGACTCGTTGGAGCCGTTACAATTATGTGAGCTAGAGCATATTATCTTTCTCTTACAGGGCTCGTGGGAGCGATTACAATTATGTGCGCTAGAGCATATTATCTTTATCTTACAGGGCTTGTGGGAGCCGTTACAATTATATGAGTTAGAGCATATTGTCTTTCTCTTACAGGGCTTGTGGGAGCCGTTACAATTGTGTGAGCTAGGGCATATTATCTTTATCTTACAGGGATTGTGGGAGCCGTTACAATTATGTGAGCTAGACCACATTATCTTTTTCTTACAGGGCTTGTGGGAGCAGTTACATTTATATGAGCTAGAGCATATTGTCTTTCTCTTACAGGGCTTGTGGGAGCCGTTACAATTATATGAGCTAGAGCATATTGTCTTTCTCTTACAGGGCTTGTGGGAGCAGTTACAATTATGTGAGCTAGATCATATTGTCTTTCTCTTACAGGGCTTGTGGGAGCCGTTACAATAATATGAGCTAGCCCACATTATCTTTATCTTACAGGGCTTGTGGGAGCCGTTACAATTATGTGAGCTAGAGCATATTATCTTTCTCTTACATGGCTTGTGGGAGCCGTTACAATAATAAAGCTAGAGCATATTGTCTTTCTCTTACAGGGCTTGTGGGAGCCGTTACAATTATATGAGCTAGCCCACATTATCTTTATCTTACAGGGCTTGTGGGAGCCGTTACAATTATGTGAGCTAGAGCATATTATCTTTCTCGTACAGGGCTTGTGGGAGCCGTTACAATTATGTGAGCTAGACCACATTATCTTTCTCTTACATGGCTTGTGGGAGCCGTTACGAATATATGAGTTAGAGCATTTTGTCTTTCTCTTTCAGGGCTTGTGGGAACCGTTACAATTATGTGAGCTAGAGCATATTGTCTTTCTCTTACAGGGCTTTTGGGAGCCGTTACAATTATGTGAGCTAGAGCATATTGTCTTTCTCTTGCAGGGCTTGTGGGAGCCGTTACAATTATGTGAGCTAGCCCACATTATCTTTCTCTTACAGGGCTTGTGGGAGCTGTTATAATTATGTGAGCTAGAGCATATTATCTTTCACTTACAGAGCTTGTGGGAGCTTTACAATTATGTGAGCTAGAGCATATTGTCTTTCTCGTACAGGGCTTGTGGGAGCCGTTACAATTATGTGAGCTAGACCACATTATCTTTCTCTTACATGGCTTGTGGGAGCCGTTACGAATATATGAGTTAGAGCATTTTGTCTTTCTCTTTCAGGGCTTGTGGGAACCGTTACAATTATGTGAGCTAGAGCATATTGTCTTTCTCTTACAGGGCTTTTGGGAGCCGTTACAATTATGTGAGCTAGAGCATATTGTCTTTCTCTTACAGGGCTTGTGGGAGCCGTTACAATTATGTGAGCTAGCCCACATTATCTTTCTCTTACAGGGCTTGTGGGAGCTGTTACAATTATGTGAGCTAGAGCATATTATCTTTCACTTACAGAGCTTGTGGGAGCTTTACAATTATGTGAGCTAGCCCACATTATCTTTCTCTTACAGGGCTTGTGGGAGCTGTTACAATTATGTGAGCTAGAGCATATTATCTTTCTCGTACAGGGCTTGTGGGAGTCGTTACAATTATGTGAGCTAGAGCATAGTATCTTTCACTTACAGAGCTTGTGGGAGCTTTACAATTATGTGAGCTAGAGCATATTATCTTTCTCGTACAGGGCTAGTGGGAGCCGTTACAATTATGTGAGCTAGAACATATTATCTTTCTCGTACAGGGCTAGTGGGAGCCGTTACAATTATGTGAGCTAGAACATATTATCTTTCACTTACAGAGCTTGTGGGAGCTTTACAATTATGTGAGCTAGAGCATATTATCTTTCTCGTACAGGGCTAGTGGGAGCCGTTACAATTATGTGAGCTAGAGCATATTATCTTTCACTTACAGAGCTTGTGGGAGCTTTACAATTATGTGAGCTAGAGCATATTATCTTTCTCGTACAGGGCTAGTGGGAACCGTTACAATTATGTGAGCTAGAGCATATTATCTTTCTCGTACAGGGCTTGTGGGAGTCGTTACAATTATGTGAGCTAGAGCATATTATCTTTCACTTACAGAGCTTGTGGGAGCTTTACAATTATGTGAGCTAGAGCATATTATCTTTCTCGTACAGGGCTAGTGGGAGCCGTTACAATTATGTGAGCTAGAGCATATTGTCTTTCTCTTACAGGGCTTGTGGGAGTCGTTACAATTATGTGAGCTAGAGCATATTATCTTTCACTTACAGAGCTTGTGGGAGCTTTACAATTATGTGAGCTAGAGCATATTATCTTTCTCGTACAGGGCTAGTGGGAGCCGTTACAATTATGTGAGCTAGAGCATATTGTCTTTCTCTTACAGGGCTTGTGGGAGCCGTTACAATTATGTGAGCTAGCCCACATTATCTTTCTCTTACAGGGCTTGTGGGAGCTGTTACAATTATGTGAGCTAGAGCATATTATCTTTCACTTACAGAGCTTGTGGGAGCTTTACAATTATGTGAGCTAGCCCACATTATCTTTCTCTTACAGGGCTTGTGGGAGCTGTTACAATTATGTGAGCTAGAGCATATTATCTTTCTCGTACAGGGCTTGTGGGAGTCGTTACAATTATGTGAGCTAGAGCATATTATCTTTCACTTACAGAGCTTGTGGGAGCTTTACAATTATGTGAGCTAGAGCATATTATCTTTCTCGTACAGGGCTAGTGGGAGCCGTTACAATTATGTGAGCTAGAGCATATTATCTTTCTCGTACAGGGCTAGTGGGAGCCGTTACAATTATGTGAGCTAGAACATATTTGCTATCTCTTACAGGGTTTGTGGGGGCCGTTACAATAATGTGAGCTAGAGCATATTATCTTTCACTTACAGAGCTTGTGGGAGCTTTACAATTATTTGAGCTAGAGCATATTATCTTTCTCTTACAGGGATTGTGGGAGCCGTTACAATTATGTGAGCTAGCCCACATTATCTTTCTCTTACAGGGCTTGTGGGAGCTGTTACAATTATGTGAGCTAGAGCATATTATCTTTCACTTACAGAGCTTGTGGGAGCTTTACAATTATGTGAGCTAGCCCACATTATCTTTCTCTTACAGGGCTTGTGGGAGCTGTTACAATTATGTGAGCTAGAGCATATTATCTTTCTCGTACAGGGCTTGTGGGAGTCGTTACAATTATGTGAGCTAGAGCATATTATCTTTCACTTACAGAGCTTGTGGGAGCTTTACAATTATGTGAGCTAGAGCATATTTGCTATCTCTTACAGGGTTTGTGGGGGCCGTTACAATAATGTGAGCTAGAGCATATTATCTTTCACTTACAGAGCTTGTGGGAGCTTTACAATTATGTGAGCTAGAGCATATTATCTTTCTCTTACAGGGCTGGTGGGAGCCGTTTCAATTATGTGAGCTAGAACATATTTGCTATCTCTTACAGGGTTTGTGGGGGCCGTTACAATAATGTGAGCTAGAGCATATTATCTTTCTCTTACAGGGCTTGTGGGAGCTGTTACAATTATGTGAGCTAGAGCATATTATTATTCTCCTGCAGGGCTTGTGGGAGCCGTTACAATTATGTGAGCTAGAGCATATTATCTTTCTCTTACAGGGCTTGTGGGAGCCGTTACAATTATGTGAGCTAAAGCATATTATCTTTCTCTTACAGGGCTTGTGGGAGCCGTTACAATTATGTGAACTAGAGCATATTATCTGTCTCTTCCAGGGCTTGTGGGAGCCGTTACAATTATGTGAGCTAGAGCATATAATCTTTCTCTTACAGGGCTCGTGGGAGCTGTTTCAATTATGCGAGCTAGAACATATTATCTTTCTCTTACATATCTTTTGTGAGCCGTTACAATTATGTGAGCTAGAGCATATTATCTTTTCTTACAGGGCTTGTGGGAGCCGTTACAATTATGTGAGCTAGAGCATATTATCTTTCTCTTACAGGGCTCGTGGGAGCCGTTACAATTATGTGAGCCTGAGCATATTATCTTTCTCTTACAGGACTTGTGGGGGCCGTTACAATTATGTGAGCTAGAGCATATTATCTGTCTCTTACAGGGCTTGTGGGAGCCGTTACAATTATGTGAGCTAGAGCATATTATCTTACTCTTACAGGGCTTGTGGGAACCGTTACAATTGTGTGAGCTAGAGCATATTATCTTTCTCTTACAGGGCTCGTGGGAGCCGTTTCAATTATGTGAGCTAGAGCATATTATCTTTCTCTTACATGGCTTGTGGGAGCCGTTACAATCATGTGAGCTAGAGCATATTATCTTTCTCTTACAGGGCTTGTGGGAGCCGTTAAAACTTTATATAGAAAACGAAAGGAGACATTTTGTGAGACAAGTGGTAAGTTGACGTAATTTACACCGTCACATTATAGTCACACAACACTTTCAAGGGAACAAATCAGAATTTTTCAAAATTTTAAAATTAACTGAAAACATTTGTCCCCATTGTATCATGTATCTATTCAAAATGTAAAATAATATATAAAAATAGAATTTCCTAACTTGTACTACGCGTCCATGGAAGACTAAAATGATGCGAAGGTTGTTAAGCAATATCTTAATGTTGTCTATTTTAGAATGGGGATTTCGTTTCAAGTTAATCACTTCAATTAAATATCGGTTTTGTCACGTTTTGATGGATTTGAAATACAAGAAATACACCATTCGAATTTTATCTATCAACGATAATGAGATATTTTTTATCTAGTTTAAAAATAACCATATACATATATTTTTAGAACTTTATAATGTTCCCTTCCCCCGATATACTCCCTTCTTTAATGCACCGCTGCAGTTTATGTCTTAAAAAAATCAGTTCCATCGATAGAAATATAGTCTTCAGTCTAGTATGGCACTCATTTTTTTTCACGGTTCAATTATTTTGATTGCTAAAACTTACCCAAATAAAATGATAACAACAAAAGAAAACTGTTTTACAAAATATATACTAAATATGCCATTTAATTGTATACTTAGTAGTCACACATAGTGCAATTTGGCAGGTATACTATTTTTTCTTCTAAAAGCAGTCAATCAGGTTTTAAGTTCTGTTTAACACGGTTATTTTATTTTGTGTTTTTCTGTCTTTAAATTTTACACTGCTTTAAAGCTTTAATAGTATATTTTATTTTACATAGAATGTCATGACCTTAAGTTAATGTTGACCTACTTTCTCAGCCAATGCAATCGCCCAAACGAACGAGAAAGAAGATCAATATCTAAGCCGGTAGAAAGTTGCATATGCTTTTCTTCTAACATGTAAGTAATTTTTCAAATTTTAAGTACCGATTGCATTATTGCAGAGAGGTTATCGTTATGATATTGACATGAAGAAGCGAAAGCATGTGGACACTGTGGCGAAACAATCGATAGATTCCACTGGAGGAAACGAGGCGAAAGTAAATCCCATGTATTTTTTCCAATGTTCAACACTGAGCACTGAAGAAGATTCAATGGCGTCGGAAAGTCCACAAACTTTTTCTCCTGTATCACCAGGCTTGCCTGCATCGTCACGCCCGGCTACGTCGTACCATGTGTGTATCACGGAAGAACAAATGTGGAAAGCCATGGAAATGTCTGTGCTTTGTTGCGAATATGGTAAGCAGAAACAGTACAATTTCCCTCATTTGATCACGTGACCAGTTAAACATTTTTTTAAAAAGATAAATATTCATAGTTCTTATTCGCCATGCGATATATATCTTCAAGGCATATGTATGGAACGCCATAGCTGTCTTATGTGATCCATTTTATATGTATTGTGTGCATTCTTTATTATATCATGTGCATTTATCATTATATTATGTAGATACTTTATTACATTATGTCGATACTTCATTACATTTTGTAGATACTTTATTATATTATGTAGACTGTTTATTACATTATGTAGATACGTCATTATATTGTGTAGTTACTTCATTACATTATGTAGATACATTATTACATTATGTGGATACTTTATTATATTCTGTAGATACTTCATTACATTATGTAGATATGTCATTATATTGTGTAGATACTTTATTACATTATGTAGACTGTTTATTACATTATGTGGATACTTTATTATATTCTGTAAATACTTCATTACATTATGTAGATATGTCATTATATTGTGTAGATACTTTATTACATTATGTAGACTGTTTATTACATTATGTGGATACTTTATTATATTCTGTAGATTCCTTATGACATTATGTAGATACTTAATAACATTATGTAGATACTTTATTATATCTTGTCGAAACTTTATTATATTATGTAGAAACTTTATTACATTATGTCGAAACTTTATTATATCTTGTCGAAAGTTTATTATATTATGTGCATTTTTCATTATATTATGTCGAAACTTCCTTATGATGACGAGATCATTTTGACTGGGTGATTTCTAAATTGACACCGCTTTAAACAACAAGCTTCTTTGACAGAAAGATTATTGAACATGGCGGAAGAGAAATTGGAAGTTGTTCTTTAAAATCTCAGATTGGATAGACACATCCCTTCCTTTCAACGGGAAAAAATAGCAACACAGGTAGAGATATGGACACGCACCACAGAAAGAGATATGGACACGCACCACAGGAAGAGATATGGACAAGCACTGCAGGAAGAGATATGGACACGCACCTCAGGAAGAGGAGATAAGGAAGAGATATGGACACGCATCGCAGGAAGAGATACAGACACACACCGCAGGAAGAGATATGGACACGCACCGCAGGAAGAGCTACGGACACGCACCGCATGAAGAGATACGGACACGCACCCCATGAAGAGATACGGACAAGCACCGCAGGAAGAGCTACGGACACGCACCGCATGAAGAGATATGGACACGCACCGCAGAAAGAGCTATGGACACGCACCGCATGAAGAGATATGGACACGCACCGCAGGAAGAGATATGGACACGCACAGCAGGAAGAGCTATGGACATGCACCACATGAAGATATATGGACAAGCACCGCAGGAAGAGCTATGGACACGCACTGCATGAAGAGATATGGACACACACCGCAGGAAGAGATATGAACACGCACCGCATGAAGAGATATGGTCACGCACCGCATGAAGAGATATGGTTACGCACCGCAGAAAGAGATATGGACATGCACCCAAGGAAGAGCTATGGACTCGCACTGCAGGAAGAGCTATGGACACGCACCGCAGGAAGAGATATGGACACGCACCGCAGTAAGAGATATGGACACGTACCGCAGGAAGAGCTATAGACACGCACCGCATGAAGAGCTATGGACACGCACCCCAGGAAGAGCTATTGACACGCACCCCAGGAAGAGCTATGGACACGCACCCCAGGAAGAGCTAGAGCTATGGACACGCACCCCAGGAAGAGCTATGGACACGCACCGCAGGAAGATATATGGACACGCACTGCAGGAAGCGATATTTTTTCGTAAGGCGATTGTGTCTTCACTGGATTAAGCTGTAAAAACAGCCTAGCTTGAAACTATGTTAAATAATTTTGTTCAAACTGTATAATATATATAAATTTTCCTCAGGCTTCTTGCCTCATGATTCGTAAACGTCAAACAAACAACATATAATAAAATGATTCTAATATTTAGAAATCATACAGACAATCATATCAATCAACTATTTACAGTATAATGTTTCAAACCCTGTAGAGTTGAACTGTTGTTCAACACTATTTTAATAATTTTAACAACGTGTCTGGACAGCATTTGTTTGAGACTTGTTTCAAACTCAAACCAAAACTGTATGTCTGGAACAATGCTCAGCTCCAGCATAAAAATACACCTATATGTTTGAAGACTGTTTCAAACTAACCTAAAGTGCATGAAACAAAACCAAGCTTCAGCACGAAAATAAAGTTATTGTTTGAGAACGGGTTCAAACTAATAACAAAACTGTATGATTGGAACACTGCTCAGTTCCAGCATAAATATACACTTATATGTTTGGAAACTGTTCCAAACCTAAATCTTCGAACTAAGATACATGTCCAGTTCCAGCAAAAAAATAAACTGTTGTTTGAGAACAGTTTCAAACTAAAAGCATCAGACTTAACTAATCCCCAGTTCCAACATAATAAATATTCCTATGAGTTTCAAACGAGCCTTTCCAGTGCCTATCGCTAGAAGGATCTTTGTCGTAGTATACCCCCTCCAACGCAATACTCAGCTTTCAAGTACACGTCGACAATTTGATCTGAATCAGACTTCTTGCGTCGAAATAAACTAGAACAAATATGTAAGCAATAATCCGTCCTTCACTAAGTTATAACAACCTGACCTTATATTCAGAAAAACACCTATTTAAAAATGGTGTCCAATTCATGATGCATGAATATTGAATCATGAATCATTGACTATAATTGTATCATTCATCTTTTTATGATAAATTATCTTTTAAAACTTATATCTGGTATAATATTGTATAATAATAGCGAAAAAAATAGAGTTTATTACCTCTTCTTATAATAATTGCTATATACAGACATTTATGTTATAAAACAACAACATTATTATTTTGACACGGTGTCAGTATATAAATCACCCCGTCAAAATGATCTCGTAATCATAAGGAAGTTTTGACATAATATAATGAAGAATGCACATAATATAATAAACTTTCGACATAATGTAATAAAGTTTCGACATAATGTAATAAAGTTTCTACATAATATAATAAAGTTTCGACATGATATAATAAAGTGTCTACATAATGTAATGAAGTATCTACATAATATAATAAAGTTTCTACATAATGTAATAAAGTATCTACATAATGTAATGAAGTATCTACAGAATATAATAAAGTATCCACATAATATAATTAACAGTCTACATAATGTAATAACGTATCTACACAATATAATGACGTATCTACATAATATAATGAAGTATCTACAGAATATAATAAAGTATCCACATAATGTAATTATGTATCTACATAATGTAATGAAGTATCTACACAATATAATGACGTATCTACATAATGTAACAAATAGTCTACATAATATAATAAAGCATCTACATAATGTAATAAAGTATCGACATAATATAATGATGAATGCACATGATATAATAAAGTGTGCACATAATACATAGAAAATGGACCATATAAGACAGCTATGGCGTTCCATACATATGCATGTAGGCGGTTGTTTCTGTGAATCGATATAGTATAATGCGACTTATTTGCTTATATCGATGTTTATTTTGGTAGCTATGTTGTATTTATTGAACGAAATCAAATTTGCTGTTACTGGACGATGCTTTAGGTCTTAAATTGAACAACATATTTACACAGATTGACAAAAAAATGAGAATTTTTCTAAATTCACAATTCAAACATGACAATGCTATCAAAATGTTCAAAATACATCAATAATGCCATTCAAATAAAAAAATGAGCATTAAAATAAGGAAAATGCATTTTTAAAGAAGAAGAATTGAGGATTATTTATAACCGCCATTATGCGACTACCCCACGGAAGCACTTCCTTTTTGCAATGGTGGTACTATGCCTATAGGGCCTCTATACATTCCAGTGCCCATTGATTTGTACAAACTCTTAATCATAGGGATACTCTATATCAAATATGAACAAATTTAACTGACCGGTTGTTGAGAATAAGATTTTTTAGTATTATCAATATTAACCCTTTTGTGACCCCACATGGCCGCTTTTAGAAATTCAATCCTGGTTATTAAACTAAATCTTATTTGCTATGACTAGTAGATGCTTCAGATCTCAAACTGGATGGTGAAATTAGAATTTTCCGTATTCCCGAAGTATTCCTATGTAAAACTTACAGAGCCTCTAGAAATACTAGCCCCCTTGATTTGTATAAACTTCAAACCGCTACTCAAAGGGATAACTTTTATTAAGTATGAACAAATTTTACTTACCGGTTGTTGAGAAACAGATTTTTGAAAATGTTTAATTTTAATAATTTTCTAACCCCATCCTTTTTATCCTTAATCCTTTTTATTGAACTAAATTCTATATCTGTTATAGTTAGAAAATGCTTCATAACTCAAACTAAATAAAAACATTCATAAGTGAATGGAAAAATAGAATTTTCCGTTTTTCCATAGTAAAACTCAGTCACCTTACTACAAGCCCCTTGATTTGTACAAAATTTGAACCTTTACTCATAGGGATAATTTTATCAAATGTGAAAAAAATTGACTGACGATTGTTGAGAAGACGATTTTTGAAAATGTTCTATTTTAACCCTTTTGTGACTCACCCTGACCCCTTATGGAAAGTCAATTCTCATTATTGGACCAAATCTTATTTTCTATGACTAGATGATGCCTTAAAACTCAAATTGAATAATCAGTTTACCCAAATGGATAAAAAAGAGACTTTTCTGTTTTCCCGTAGTATTCCTATATATAAGTCACCTTACAGGACCCCTTTAGATATTAACCCCTTAATTCTTATATTCATTCGAACTCCTACTCATAGGGATAATTTATGCCAAATATGAACACATTTGACTGACTACGGGCGACAGATTGAAGACGAAGGACAACGCGCAATCGCATCAACCCTTTTGACCTAAGCTAAAATCTCTTGTTACATTGATTATACTGTAAAGATACAATTAAGTGCCTACATATAAGATTTATAATAGAAAATATGAGTAATTCTATAAATTATATTTTTTATTTTATATTTTTGTCGATTGCTTCAGGAACGTCTATGATGTTACCCAAGTGTTCACCAAAGCCAGAACAGTTAGTGGACATTCTTCTCAGCGACTATGGAAGCCTTCACGTGTCACGCGTTCCTGCCGTGCGAAATGGTAACGTTTTAACATGACGCATTCATTCAAAAGCAACATTTTCCTTCTTTTAAGCAAATTAACCAAAACATACGCTATTATTTCGCTTTTAAACAAGTTATTGCACTAAACATGAATGGAAGTGTCCAATTAAAGGTGAATAGAACTTAGTTATTTTTTTTCGATTGTGAAACAAGTTCTTACAACTTAGGTAAATCAGGCTTGTAGTCTTTCTGGTTAGAACCACTACTAAGCAGGCGGAAAAGTGTCTTTCTCAAGGATACCACACATAGCCGTGGCGGCGGATCGAACTCACGACCCTCGGATCATGGGTTCGTCAACATGACGTTACATTTGTGCATCCATGTACTCCTCTTCTTATTTTATATACACCAGGGGCCGATTTCACTAAACATCTCAAGCTGAGCTTTTCCTCAACTTAAAAAAACACATTTCTCATAATCATTGCACATTAAATTACCACACATAATTAATACGGGATAACACGCAACATGATCAATGTAAATGAAGTTACATCATTTCAAAAAAATTGAGTTAAGGAAAATGAAATTGAGATGTTTAGTGAAACTGGGTTCTGACACTCTGTTGCACTGAATTGATGGAACGATACATGACTAGAACTCCCTGGAATATTAATTAAAAAAAGAGGAACACATCCAACTATATCTCGATGGAAAACTCAATCATGCAAAGTAAACGTAATATCGACGAACTGACATGTAGTATTATGTAAGATAAAAAAAAAAGAATCAGTATATTTATTAGTCTATATTTTATTTAATTTAGTTTTACAAGATCCAAAGTTGTTTTTTATGCTGGTCTTAATATTTTACAAAAAAAAAAAAAAATGAATTGTAAAATAGTAAACTAATAGACTAGTTATCTATTTATTATGTCAAAACTTAATGAATGAAAAATGAATGACGAATGTATGAACGAATGCATGAAATAACGATTCAGTAGATGAAAGAATAAACGAAAGAACGAACGAATAAATGTATAAAAACTATGGGAATTGATGATGATAAAATGTTAATAATTAGTAAACTATTGAACCACAATTGAGAACTCATGAAGATGAGTTGTTTCATAATTTACATTTGTATGTAGAACCGAATAAACAATATTGTTATGTCAATGAGTTAGAATATCATTTGTCACTGTGTTGTTTTAAAGGTCAGCCCGTATATCTCTGGGCCAACACTCAATAAATTTACAAATGAAATGAAACGTCGTTACGGAATGGAAAAATGTTGCTTAAAATTTCAAAATGTATACAAGAAGCTTTTGCAATAAGAAACAATATCCTTGAAAGCATGATTGTTTCGCAAGAATAATATATAATGGATTGTTAAATGTGTTATGAATGTTATATATGTTTATTACAATATGTATTGTCACTGCCATATTTCTTTGTAAAACTTTGTAATATTTGCCGATTGCTGAATAAACTTAAATTGAATTGAATTGTTAAAGCCCCCCCCCCCCCCCCCCCCACTCTCCCCCACCCCACATACACCACCTATTTATTTTTATTAAACACTAACATTTACCTCGACAGAAATGTTGAAGAGTCTCACTAATCGGCCGAAAATCAACATAGAAACCATCAGAGTGTCGCGGAAAGTGTATATAGAAAAAATCGATTTGTCCTACATGAAGGTAAAGGATCCTGAAAAAGAGGAGATAGCCGTGAAACATAAAAACAGAATGGTTCTGCGACGTAATGGAATGGTTGTGGATAGACCAAGGAAACCAAAGTAAGTATTGGTCAAGATCATATATTTATAAATATAGACTATCATGTATGCGTCTGATAGTCTAAACTTTATCAGGTGAGAAAGAGAGAAATAAGCCGAACCTAATAAATTTTAGATTCCGAGGCACTAACATCGTATTCTATTTATCCTGTCATTATTTATTTATTTATTTACTTATATGAAAATATGAAAAAAAAGAGAGCAAAAACTGATCTTAGTCCAGCAAACAAACGCATGTGTGAACACTTGCGGTAATTTCGCCTGAAAATAGTTCCAATTTTGATTGATAAAATCAAAACAAAACAAATGTTGTTTAAATAGAAACTGTTCGACTCAGTTATAATTATTGACATAATAAACTGTTTGTCAAATGTCGAAAGAGTGTTTGAACGTTGGTTTAGTTCAACGCAACAATAATGACGTCATCAATTTGTGTGTTGTTGCAAGATAAACCTCCCTGCCGATAAAGCAAACGCCTATTTCACCCCAGTTTTATTATGTAGAATAATACATAATGATATTAAACATACTATACTAACCACATCAATGCTGTCTCTATCTACCCCTCTATAGATCGTTTGTTGAGGTCCTCAATACCGCCAAACACTTCGACTTCTTTAAACGCTTCATAATGGTGCACAAGGCCGGGTTGCCCCTCATGTTCTGGAAGAGTGTGGAAGACCTGAAGCACATTAGTACCAATAAACCCAGAGAAATCAGAGTCAAACAAATTATACGTAAATTCTTCGGAAAAAATGCCAAATACGGTAAGGCAAATGAACATAATGTAACACAAATAAGCGAAATGCCCAAGAACAAAATGTATATGTCTTTGAACAACATCTCAAATTTGCATATTACTCAATTTGTTAAAGAAACAAACACAACTGCTGTGAGCAACTACAAATTACATGGTAAGGATAAACAGTCTTTGACAGAACATTGAGTATAACCGAAATGTTTCTTTAGTTAGGTACATTACACATTACCAGCGGTGTCCGTCAACGGTACTTCTCTAAACAAATACGGTTTTCAATTTTAGCATTGAATTAAGAAAATAAAATTATTTCGTGCGTAATATGTTTTTTATTGAAATATATCAATAAAAAGTTGTTAGAATATCTCATAATGATTGATCTAGCGACATAAATAAACATAGATATGTCATAGCGACACGTATGTTTTTCTAATTTTGTTTTTAAATCCTTACATTTCCCAGCCTGACAAATCCCAGTGCAGTATGGGGGTACACAGGCAGTATAAGTAATGCGGTGTCATTTCAAAATTCATTGGAAAACTGAGCTGTTGACGTTTCAATGATCTAATGTTATTGATTCGAAGGTCAATGCACGGATCAACAAATGTATTGTTACTTTATGCACACCTGTATGTCAAACATGGATTTATGGATACTAGTAAACAATGCCAATGGCATCTAAATGTGTCTTAAACAATATACAACATGTATGTCATACGTTTAACGTTTGTGCTACATTTAAAACACTTTAAGCCTTAGCTGATTGTTAGATATCGATGTTGATATACAGTTTTACACATACTCTTTTTGTATCGCATTTTTTGTTTGATTCTCAACAAAAACAACGGTCTCTCAATTATTATATATGTATATAGGTAAAATAAGAAAACTATGATAAAACAATCCCTTAGTTACGATCAACTAGTTTTGTGATTACATAATATAATGTTGTTGTTAAAGTAGTAAATAGTTTTATAGTGAACGTAGTCTCTTGTACATGTATTTCTATTCAGAGTCAAATCTCACTTTCTATTTAATAAGATTCAGTTGTTTAAACACAATGTAGGTTTTATATTAAATCAATTAGACTAGTTTGTTAGTAACTTAGACGCCGAAGACCCACTCAACATCACACTATGTGCCATGTGAAAAGTCATGATCACCAACGCATTTGTGTGGAATAGGCATAATGGGCAGAGATGATTCATGTGCATATTGATTCTCAGAATGATATCACTACCAGTGGTCGGTAGACACTCAATCAATAAGTATTTAAGTTCTGCATTTCTTGCATGTGTTTAGTTATTTTTGGCTTTGATTTATTATTTCATGAAATATTATTGTATGTGTATACAGGTTCGATGTTTGTCGTATTATTTTATGAACTGTTTTCCACTTTGGTATTGTATGTGCATACAGGTTCGATGCTTGATGTATAATTTTTTAACTGTTTTCCACTCTGGTATTGCATGTGCATACAGGTTCGATGCTTGTTGTATTATTTTATGAGCTGTTTTCCACTCTGGTATTGTATGTGTATACAGGTTCGATGTTTGTTGTATTATTTTATGAACTGTTTTCCACTCTGGTATTGTATGTGCATACAGGTTCGATGCTTGATGTATTATTTTTTAACTGTTTTCCACTCTGGTATTGCATGTGCATACATGTTCGATGCTTGTTGTATTATTTTATGAGATGTTTTCCACTCTGGTATTGTATGTGTATACAGGTTCGATGTTTGTTGTATTATTTTATGAAATGTTTTTCACTCTGGTATTGTATGTGCATACAGAATCGATGATTGATTTTTTAGTTTATGAACTGTTTTCCACTCTGGTATTGCATGTGCATACATGTTCGATGATTGATGTATTATTTTATGAACTGTTTTCCACTCTGGTATTGCATGTGCATACAGGTTCGATGCTTGATTTATTATTTTATGAGCTGTTTTCCATTCTGATATTGTATGTGCATACAGGTTCGATGCTTGATGTATTATTTTATTAACTATTTTCCATTCTGGTATTGTATGTGCATACAGGTTCGATGCTTGATGTATTATCTTATGAACTGTTTTCCACTCACGTATTATATGTACATACAAGTTCGATGCTTGATGTATTGTTTTATGGACTGTTTTCCACTTACGTATTGTATGTGCGTACAGGTTCGATGCTTGATGTATTATTTTATGAACTGTTTTCTACTCTGGTATTGCATGTGCATACAGGTTCGATGCTTGATTTATCATTTAATGAACTGTTTTCCACTCTGGTAATGTATGTGCATACAGGTTTGCTGCTTGATTAAATTTTTTTTTTAACTGTTTTCCATTCTGGTAATGCATGTGCATGCAGGTTCGATATTTGATTTATTATTTTACGAACTGTTTTCTGCTCTTGTATTGCATGTGCATACATGTTCGATGCTTGATTTTTTATTTTATGAGCTGTTTTCCACTCTGATATTGTATGTGCATACAGGTTCGATGCCTAATATATTATTTTATGAGCTGTTTCTTCTCTGGTATTGTATTTGCATACATGTTCGATGCTCGATTTATTATTATATGAGCTGTTTCCCACTCAAATATTGCATGTGCATACAGGTTCGATGCTTGATTTATTATTTTATGAGCTGTTTTCCCCTCTGGTAGTGCAAATGCAATCAGGTTCGATGTTTTATAAGCTGTTTCTTCTCTGGTATTGTATGTGCATACAGGTTCGATGCTTGATGTATTATTATATAAGCTGTTTCGTCTCTGGTATTGCATGTGCATACAGGTTCGATGCTTGATTTATTATTTTATGAGCTGTTTTCCACTCTGGTAGTGCAAGTGCATACAGGTTCGATGTTTTATGAGCTGTTTCTTCTCTGGTATTGTATGAGCATACAGGTTCGATGCTTGATGTATTATTTTATGAGCTGTTTTCCACTCTGGTATTGTATGTGTATACAGGTTTGATGTATGATTCATTATTTTATGAGCCGTTTTCCACTCTGGTATTGCATGTGCATACAGGTTCGATGCTTGTTGTATTATTTTATGAGCTGTTTTCCACTCTGGTATTGTATGTGTATACAGGTTCGATGCCTAATTTATTATTTTATGAGCTGTTTTCCACTCTGGTATTGCATGTGCATACAGGTTCGATGCTTGTTGTATTATTTTATGAGCTGTTTCCAACTCTGGTATTGTATGTGTATACAGGTTTGATGTATGATTCATTATTTTATGAGCCGTTTTCCACTCTGGTATTGCATGTGCATACAGGTTCGATGCTTGTTGTATTATTTTATGAGCTGTTTTCCACTCTGGTATTGTATGTGTATACAGGTTCGATGCCTAATTTATTATTTTATGAGATGTTTTCCACTCTGGTATTGCATGTGCATACAGGTTCGATGGTTGTTGTATTATTTTATGAGCTGTTTTCCACTCTGGTATTGTATGTGTATACAGGTTTGATGTATGATTCATTATTTTATGAGCCGTTTTCCACTCTGGTATTGCATGTGCATACAGGTTCGACGCTTGTTGTATTATTTTATGAGCTGTTTTCCACTCTGGTATTGTATGTGTATACAGGTTCAATGTATGATTCATTATTTTATGAGCTGTTTTCCACTCTGGTATTGTATGTGTATACAGGTTCGATGCCTAATTTTTTATTTTATGAGATGTTTTCCACTCTGGTATTACATGTGCATACAGGTTCGATGCTTGTTGTATTATTTTATGAGCTGTTTTCCACTCTGGTATTGTATGTGTATACAGGTTTAATGTATGATTCATTATTTTATGAGCCGTTTTCCACTCTGGTATTGCATGTGCATACAGGTTCGACGCTTGTTGTATTAGTTTATGAACTGTTTTCCACTCTGGTATTGCATGTGCATAATGTTCGATGATTGATGTATTATTTTATGAACTGTTTTCCACTCTGGTATTGCATGTGCATACAGGTTCGATGCTTGATTTATTATTTTATGAGCTGTTTTCCATTCTGATATTGTATGTGCATACAGGTTCGATGCTTGATGTATTATTTTATTAACTATTTTCCATTCTGGTATTGTATGTGCATACAGGTTCGATGCTTGATGTATTATCTTATGAACTGTTTTCCACTCACGTATTATATGTACATACAAGTTCGATGCTTGATGTATTGTTTTATGAACTGTTTTCCACTTACGTATTGTATGTGCGTACAGGTTCGATGCTTGATGTATTATTTTATTAACTGTTTTCTACTCTGGTATTGCATGTGCATACAGGTTCGATGCTTGATTTATCATTTAATGAACTGTTTTCCACTCTGGTAATGTATGTGCATACAGGTTTGCTGCTTGATTAAATTTTTTTTTTAACTGTTTTCCATTCTGGTAATGCATGTGCATGAAGGTTCGATATTTGATTTATTATTTTACGAACTGTTTTCTGCTCTTGTATTGCATGTGCATACATGTTCGATGCTTGATTTTTTATTTTATGAGCTGTTTTCCACTCTGATATTGTATGTGCATACAGGTTCGATGCCTAATATATTATTTTATGAGCTGTTTCTTCTCTGGTATTGTATTTGCATACATGTTCGATGCTCGATTTATTATTATATGAGCTGTTTCCCACTCAAATATTGCATGTGCATACAGGATCGATGCTTGATTTATTATTTTATGAGCTGTTTTCCCCTCTGGTAGTGCAAATGCAATCAGGTTCGATGTTTTATAAGCTGTTTCTTTTCTTCTCTGGTATTGTATGTGCATACAGGTTCGATGCTTGATGTATTATTATATAAGCTGTTTCGTCTCTGGTATTGCATGTGCATACAGGTTCGATGCTTGATTTATTATTTTATGAGCTGTTTTCCACTCTGGTAGTGCAAGTGCATACAGGTTCGATGTTTTATGAGCTGTTTCTTCTCTGGTATTGTATGTGCATACAGGTTCGATGCTTGATGTATTATTTTATGAGCTGTTTTCCACTCTGGTATTGTATGTGTATACAGGTTTGATGTATGATTCATTATTTTATGAGCCGTTTTCCACTCTGGTATTGCATGTGCATACAGGTTCGATGCTTGTTGTATTATTTTATGAGCTGTTTTCCACTCTGGTATTGTATGTGTATACAGGTTCGATGCCTAATTTATTATTTTATGAGCTGTTTTCCACTCTGGTATTGCATGTGCATACAGGTTCGATGCTTGTTGTATTATTTTATGAGCTGTTTTCCACTCTGGTATTGTATGTGTATACAGGTTTGATGTATGATTCATTATTTTATTAGCCGTTTTCCACTCTGGTATTGCATGTGCATACAGGTTCGATGCTTGTTGTATTATTTTATGAGCTGTTTTCCACTCTGGTATTGTATGTGTATACAGGTTCGATGCCTAATTTATTATTTTATGAGATGTTTTCCACTCTGGTATTGCATGTGCATACAGGTTCGATGGTTGTTGTATTATTTTATGAACTGTTTTCCACTCTGGTATTGTATGTGTATACAGGTTTGATGTATGATTCATTATTTTATGAGCCGTTTTCCACTCTGGTATTGCATGTGCATACAGGTTCGACGCTTGTTGTATTATTTTATGAGCTGTTTTCCACTCTGGTATTGTATGTGCATACAGGTTCGATGCTTGATTTATTATTTTATGAGATGTTTTCCACTCTGGTATTGCATGTGCATACAGGTTCGATGCATGTTGTATTATTTTATGAGCTGTTTTCCACTCTGGTATTGTATGTGTATACAGGTTTAATGTATGATTCATTATTTTATGAGCCGTTTTCCACTCAGGTATTGCATGTGCATACAGGTTCGACGCTTGTTGTATTATTTTATGAGCTGTTTTCCACTCTGGTATTGCATGTGCATACAGGTTCGATGCTTGATTTATTATTTTATGAGATGTTTTCCACTCTGGTATTGCATGTGCATACAGGTTCGATGCATGTTGTATTATTTTATGAGCTGTTTTCCACTCTGGTATTGTATGTGTATACAGGTTTAATGTATGATTCATTATTTTATGAGCCGTTTTCCACTCAGGTATTGCATGTGCATACAGGTTCGACGCTTGTTGTATTATTTTATGAGCTGTTTTCCACTCTGGTATTGCATGTGCATACAGGTTCGATGCTTGATTTATTATTTTATGAGATGTTTTCCACTCTGGTATTGCATGTGCATACAGGTTCGATGCTTGATGTATTATTTTATGAGATGTTTTTCACTCTGGTATTGCATGTGCATACATGTTCGATGCTTGTTGTATTATTTTATGAACTGTTTTCCACTCTGGTATTGTATGTTTATACAGGTTTGATGTATGATTCATTATTTTATGAGATGTTTTCCACTCTGGTATTGCATGTGCGTACAGGTTCGATGCTTGTTGTATTATTTTATGAGATGTTTTCCACTCTGGTATTGCATGTGCATACAGGTTCGATGCTTGTTGTATTATTTTATGAGCTGTTTTCCACTCTGGTATTGTATGTGTATACAGGTTCGATGTATGATTCATTATTTTATGAGATGTTTTCCACTCTGGTATTGCATGTGCATACAGGTTCGATGCTTGTTGTATTATTTTATGAGATGTTTTCCACTCTGGTATTGCATGTGCATACAGGTTCGATGCTTGATGTATTATTTTATGAGATGTTTTCCACTCTGGTATTGCATGTGCATACAGGTTCGATGCTTGTTGTATTATTTAATGAGCTGTTTTCCACTCTGGTATTGCATGTGCATACAGGTTCGATGCTTGATTTATTATTTTATGAGATGTTTTCAACTCTGGTATTGCATGTGCATACAGGTTCGATGCTTGATTTATTATTTTATGAGATGTTTTCCACTCTGGTATTGAATGTGCATACAGATTCGATGCTTGATTTATTATTTTATGAGATGTTTTCCACTCTCGTATTGAACGTGCATACAGGTTTGATGCTTGATTTATTATTTTATGAGATGTTTTCCACTCTCGTATTGAATGTGCATATAGGTTCGATGAATAATTTATTATTTTATGAGATGTTTTCAACTCTCGTATTGAATGTGCATATAGGTTCAATGCTTGATTTATTATTTTATGAGATGTTTTCCACTCTCGTATTGAATGTGCATACAGATTTGATGCTTGATTTATTATTTTATGAGATGTTTTCTACTCTCGTATTGAATGTGCATATAGGTTCGATGCTTGACTTATTATTTTATGAGCTGTTTTCCACTCTGGTATTGCATGTGCATACAGTTTTGCTGCTTGATATATTATTTTATGAGCTGTTTTCCACTCTGGTATTGTATGTGCATATAGGTTCGATGCTTGAATTATTATTTTATGAGCTGTTTTCCACTCTGGTATTGCATGTGCATACAGGTTTGCTGCTTGATATATTATTTTATGAGATGTTTTCCACTCTGGTATTGTATGTGCATACAGATTCGATGCTTGATTTATTATTTCATGAGATGTTTTCCACTCTCGTATTGAATGTGCATACAGATTCGATGCTTGATTTATTATTTTATGAGATGTTTTCCACTCTTGTATTGAACGTGCATACAGGTTCGATGCTTGATTTATTATTTTATGAGATGTTTTCCACTCTTGTATTGAATGTGCATATAGGTTCGATGCTAGATTTATTATTTTATGAGATGTTTTCCATTCTCGTATTGAATGTGCATACAGATTCGATGCTTGATTTATTATTTTATGAGATGTTTTCCACTCTAGTATTGAATGTGGATATAGGTTCGATGCTTGATTTATTATTTTATGAGATGTTTTCCACTCTCGTATTGAATGTGCATACAGGTTCCATGCTTGATTTATTTTTTTATGAGATGTTTTCCACTCTCGTATTGAATGTACATATAGGTTCGCTACTTGATTTATTATCTTATGAGATGTTTTCCACTCTCGTATTGAATGTGCATATAGGTTCGATGCTTGATTTATTATGTTATGAGATGTTTTCCACTCTCGTATTGAACGTGCATACAGGTTCGATGCTTGATTTATTATTTTATAAGATGTTTTCCACTCTCGTATTGAATGTGCATATAAGTTCGCTGCTTGATTTATTATTTTATGATATGTTTTCCACTCTCGTATTGAATGTGCATATAGGTTCGATGCTTGATTTATTATTTTATGAGATGTTTTCCACTCTCGTATTGAATGTGCATACAGATTCGATGCTTGATTTATTATTTTATGAGATGTTTTCCACTCTCGAATGGAATGTGCATATATGTTCGATGCTTGACTTATTATTTTATGAGATGTTTTCCACTCTCGTATTGAATGTGCATACAGGTTTGCTGCTTGATATATTATTTTATGAACGGTTTTCCACTCTGGTATTGTATGTGCATATAGGTTCGATGCTTGACTTATTATTTTATGAGCTGTTTTCCACTCTGGTATTGTATGTGCATGCAGGTTCGTTGCTTGATTTATTATTTTATGAACGGTTTTCCACTCTGGTATTTTTTTTCACTGTGGTATTGATTTCACTCCGGTATTGTATATGCATTGAGGTTCGATGATTGATGTATTATTTTATGAACTGTTTCCACTCTGGTATTGCATGTGCATGCAGGTTCGATATTTGATTTATTGTTTTACGAACTGTTTTCTGCTCTGGTATTGCATGTGCATACATGTTCGATGCTTGATTTATTATTTTATGAGCTGTTTTTCACTCTGGTATTGTATGTGCATACAGGTTTGCTGCTTGATATATTATTTTATGAGATGTTTTCCACTCTCGTATTGAATGTGCATACAGGTTTGCTGCTTGATATATTATTTTAAGAGATGTTTTCCACTCTGGTATTGCATGTGCATACATGTTCGATGCTTGATTTATTATTTAATGAGCTGTTTTCCACTCTGGTATTGTATGTGCATGCAGGTTCGTTGCTTGATTTATTATTTTATGAACGGTTTTCCACTCTGGTATTTTTTTTCACTCTAGTATTGATTTCACTCTGGTATTGTATATGCATTGAGGTTCGATGATTGATGTATTATTTTATGAACTGTTTCCACTCTGGTAATGCATGTGCATGCAGGTTCGATATTTGATTGATTGTTTTACGAACTGTTTTCTGCTCTGGTATTGCATGTGCATACATGTGCGATGCTTGATTTATTATTTTATGAGCTGTTTTCCACTCTGGTATTGTATGTGCATACAGGTTCGATGCCTAATTTATCATTTTATGAGCTGTTTCTTCTCTGGTATTGTATTTGCATACATGTTCGATGCTCGATTTATTATTATATGAGCCGTTTCCCACTCTAGTATTGCATGTGCATACAGGTTCGATGCTTGATTTATTATTTTATGAGCTGTTTTCCACTCTGGTAGTGCAAGTGCATACAGGTTCGATGCTTTGTTTATTATTTTATGAGCTGTTTTCCACTCTGGTATTGCATGTGCATACAGGTTCGATGCCTAATTTATTATTTTATGAGCCGTTTTCCACTCTGGTATTGCATGTGCATACAGGTTCGATGTATGATTCATTATTTTATGAGCCGTTTTCCATTCTGGTATTGCATGTGCATACAGGTTCGATGCTTGATATATTATTTTATGAGATGTTTTCCACTCTGGTATTGCATGTGCATACAGGTTCGATCCTTGATGTATTATTTTATGAGCTGTTTTCCACTCTGGTATTGCATGTGCATACAGATTCAATGCTTGCTGTACTATTTTATGAGATGTTTTCCACTCTCATATTGAATATGCATATAGGTTCGATGCTTGACTTATTATTTTATAAGCTGTTTTCGACTCTGGTATTGCATGTGCATACAGGTTCGATATTTGATTTATTGTTTTACGAACTGTTTTCTGCTCTGGTATTGTATGTGTATACAGGTTTGATGTATGATTTATTATTTTATGAACTGTTTTCCACTCTGGAATTGTATGTGCATACAGGTTCGATGCCTGATTTATTATTTTATGAGCTGTTTCTTCTCTGGTATTGTATGTGCATACATGTTCGATGCTCGATTTATTATTTTATGCGCTGTTTTCCACTCTGGTATTGCATGTGCATACAGGTTCGATATTTGATTTATTGTTTTACGAACTGTTTTTTCTGCTCTGGTATTGCATGTGCATACAGGTTCGATGCTTGATTTATTATTTTATGAACAGTTTTCTACTCTGGTATTGTATGTACATACATGTTCGATGCTTGATTTATTATTTTATGAACTGTTTTCCACTTTGGTATTGTATGTGCATGCAGGTTCGATGCTTGATTTATTATTTTATGAACTGTTTTCCACTCTGGTATTGCATGTGCATACAGGATCGTTGCTTGATGTATTATTTTATGAGCTGTTTTCCACTCTGGTATTGTATGTGCATACAGATTCAATGCTTGATGTATTATTTTATTAGATGTTTTCCACTCTCGTATTGAATGTGCATATAGGTTCGATGCTTGACTTATTATTTTATAAGCTGTTTTCGACTCTCGTATTGCATGTGCATACTGGTTCGATATTTGATTTATTGTTTTACGAACTGTTTTCTGCTCAGGTATTGTATGTGCATACATGTTCGATGCTTGATTTATTATTTTATGAACTGTTTACCACTCTGGTATTGTATGTGCATTCATGTTCGATGCTTGATTTATTATTTTATGAACTGTTTTCTACTCTGGTATTGTATTTGCATACAGGTTCGATGCTTGATGTATTATTTTATGAGCTGTTTTCCACTCTGGTATTGTATGTGCATACAGATTCTATGCTTGATTTATTATTTTATGAGATGTTTTCCACTTTGGTATTGCATGTGCATACAGGTTCGATGCTTGATTTATTATTTTATGAACTGTTTACCACTCCGGTATTGTATGTGCATAGAGTTTCGATGCTTGGTTTATTATTTTATGAACTGTTTTCCACTCTGGTATTGCATGTGCATACAGGTTTGCTGCTTGAGTTATTATTTTATGAGCTCTTTCTTCTCTGGTATTGTATGTGCATACATGTTCGATGCTCGATTTATTATTTTATGCGCTGTTTTCCACTCTGGAATTGTATGTGCATTCATGTTCGATGCTTGATGTATTATTTTATGAACTGTTTTCTACTCTGGTATTGTATGTGCATACAGGTTCGATGCTTGATGTATTATTTTATGAGCTGTTTTCCACTCTGGTATTGTATGTGCATACAGATTCGATGCTTGATTTATTAATTTATGAGATGTTTTCAACTCTGGTATTGAATGTGCATATAGGTTCGATGCTTGACTTATTATTTTATGAGCTGTTTTCCACTCTGGTATTGTATGTGCATACAGATTCAATGCTTGATGTATTATTTTATGAGATGTTTTCCACTCTCGTATTGAATATGCATATAGGTTCGATGCTTGACTTATTATTTTATAAGCTGTTTTTGACTCTGGTATTGCATGTGCATATAGGTTCTATATTTGATTTATTGTTTTACGAACTGTTTTCTGCTCTGGTATTGTATGTGTATACAGGTTTGATGTATGATTTATTATTTTATGAGCCGTTTTCCACTCTGGTATTGCATGTGCATACAGATTCAATGCTTGATTTATTATTTTATGAGATGTTTTCCACTCTCATATTGAATATGCATATAGGTTCGATGCTTGACTTATTATTTTATAAGCTGTTTTCGACTCTGGTATTGCATGTGCATACAGGTTCGATATTTGATTTATTGTTTTACGAACTGTTTTCTGCTCTGGTATTGTATGTGTATACAGGTTTGATGTATGATTTATTATTTTATGAACTGTTTTCCACTCTGGAATTGTATGTGCATACAGGTTCGATGCCTGATTTATTATTTTATGAGCTGTTTCTTCTCTGGTATTGTATGTGCATACATGTTCGATGCTCGATTTATTATTTTATGCGCTGTTTTCCACTCTGGTATTGCATGTGCATACAGGTTCGATATTTGATTTATTGTTTTACGAACTGTTTTTTCTGCTCTGGTTTTGCATGTGCATACAGGTTCGATGCTTGATTTATTATTTTATGAACAGTTTTCTACTCTGGTATTGTATGTACATACATGTTCGATGCTTGATTTATTATTTTATGAACTGTTTTCCACTTTGGTATTGTATGTGCATGCAGGTTCGATGCTTGATTTATTATTTTATGAACTGTTTTCCACTCTGGTATTGCATGTGCATACAGGATCGTTGCTTGATGTATTATTTTATGAGCTGTTTTCCACTCTGGTATTGTATGTACATACAGATTCAATGCTTGATGTATTATTTTATTAGATGTTTTCTACTCTCGTATTGAATGTGCATATAAGTTCGATGCTTGACTTATTATTTTATAAGCTGTTTTCGACTCTCGTATTGCATGTGCATACTGGTTCGATATTTGATTTATTGTTTTACGAACTGTTTTCTGGTCAGGTATTGTATGTGCATACATGTTCGATGCTTGATTTATTATTTTATGAACTGTTTACCACTCTGGTATTGTATGTGCATTCATGTTCGATGCTTGATTTATTATTTTATGAACTGTTTTCTACTCTGGTATTGTATGTGCATACAGGTTCGATGCTTGATGTATTATTTTATGAGCTGTTTTCCACTCTGGTATTGTATGTGCATACAGATTCGATGCTTGATTTATTATTTTATGAGATGTTTTCCACTCTGGTATTGAATGTGCATATAGGTTCGACGCTTGACTTATTATTTTATGAGCTGTTTTCCACTCTGGTATTGTATGTGCATACAGATTCAATGCTTGATTTATTATTTTATGAGATGTTTTCCACTCTCGTATTGAATATGCATATAGGTTCGATGCTTGACTTATTATTTTATAAGCTGTTTTTTACTCTGGTATTGCATGTGCATACAGGTTCGATATTTGATTTATTGTTTTACGAACTGTTTTCTGCTCTGGTATTGTATGTGTATACAGGTTTGATGTATGATTCATTATTTTATGAGCCGTTTTCCACTCTGGTATTGCATGTGCATACAGATTCAATGCTTGATGTATTATTTTATGAGATGTTTTCCACTCTCATATTGAATATGCATATAGGTTCGATGCTTGACTTATTATTTTATAAGCTGTTTTCGACTCTGGTATTGCATGTGCATACAGGTTCGATATTTGATTTATAGTTTTACGAACTGTTTTCTGCTCTGGTATTGTATGTGTATACAGGTTTGATGTATGATTCATTATTTTATGAGCCGTTTTCCACTCTGGTATTGCATGTGCATACAGGTTCGATGCTTGATTTATTATTTTATGAACTGTTTACCACTCTGGTATTGTATGTGCATTCATGTTCGATGCTTGATTTATTATTTTATGAACTGTTTTCCACTCTGGTATTGCATGTGCATACAGGTTTGCTGCTTGAGTTATTATTTTATGAGCTCTTTCTTCTCTGGTATTGTATGTGCATACATGTTGATGCTTGATGTATTATTTTTTTAACTGTTTTCAATTGTGGTATTCATGTACATACAGGTTCGATGTTTGATTTATTATTTTTTAACTGTTTTTCACTCTAGAATTGCATGTGCTTACAGGTCCGATGCTTGATGTATTATTTTTTAACTGTTTTTCACTCTAGAATTGCATGTGCTTACAGGTTCGATGCTTGATGTATTATTGTTTAACTGTTTTCCACTCTAGAATTGCATGTGCATACAGGTTCGCTGCTTGATTTATTATTTTATGAACTGTTTTCTACTCTGGTATTCTATGTACATACAGGTTCGATGCTTGATTTATCATTTTATGAGCCGTTTTCCACTCTGGTATTGCATGTGCATACAGGTTCGATGCTTGATGTATTATTTTATGAACTGTTTTCCACTCTGGTATTGCATGTGCATACAGGTTCGATGCTTGGTTTATTATTTTTATGAAATGTTTTCCACTCTGACATTGCATGTGCATACAGGTTCGATGCTTGATTTATTATTTTATGAGATGTTTTCCACTCTT
This sequence comes from Panopea generosa, assembly GCA_029582155.1. Classification (NCBI taxonomy): domain Eukaryota; kingdom Metazoa; phylum Mollusca; class Bivalvia; order Adapedonta; family Hiatellidae; genus Panopea; species Panopea generosa. Next base: position 20,299,131 of record CM055900.1, on the reverse strand, counting down.
GTATTGAACGTGCATATAGGTTCAATGCTTGATTTATTATTTTATGAACTGTTTTCAACTCTTGTATTGCATGTGCATACAAGTTCGCTGCTTAAATCAATATTTTATGAGATTTTTTCCACTCTCGTATTGTATGTGCATACAGGTTCGTTGCTTGATTTATTATTTTATGAGCTGTTTTCCACTCTGGTATTGCATGTGCATGCAGGTTCGCTGCTTGATTTATTATTTTATGAACTGTTTTGTAGTCTGGTATTGCCTGTGCATACAGGTTCGATGCTTGATTTATTATTTTATGAGCTGTTTTCCACATTGGTATTGCATGTGCATACAGGTTCGATGCTTGATTAATTATTTTATGAGCTGTTTTCCACACTGGTATTGCATGTGCATACAGGTTCGATGCTTTATTTATGATTTTATGTCCAGTTTTCTACGCTGGTATTGTATGTGCATGCAGGATCGATGCTTGATTTATTATTTCATGAACAGTTTTCTAGTCTGGTATTGTATGTGCATACAGGTTCGATGCTTGATTTATTATTTAATGAACTGTTTTCACTCTGGTATTGTATGTGCATACAGGTCTGATGCTTGATGTATTATTTGATGGACTGTTTCCACTCTGGTATTGCATGTGCATACATGTTCGAAGCTTGATTTAGTATTAAATGAACTGCTTCCACTCAGGTATTGCATGTGCATACATGTTTGATGCTTGATGTATTATTTTATGAACTGTTTCCACTCTGGTATTGCATGTGCATACATGTTTGATGCTTGATTTATTATTTTATGAACTGTTTCCACTCTGGTATTGTGTGTACATGCAGGTTCGATGCTTGATATATTATTTTATGGACTGTTTCCACTCTGGTATTGCATGTGCATATAGGTTCGATGCTTGATTTATTATTTTATGAACAGTTTTCTACTCTGGTATTGTATGTACATACATGTTCGATGCTTGATTTATTATTTTATGAACTGTTTTCCACTTTGGTATTGTATGTGCATGCAGATTCGATGCTTGATTTATTATTTTATGAACTGTTTTCCACTCTGGTATTGCATGTGCATACAGGATCTTTGCTTGATGTATTATTTTATGAGCTGTTTTCCACTCTGGTATTGTATGTGCATACAGATTCAATGCTTGATGTATTATTTTATAAGCTGTTTTCGACTCTCGTATTGCATGTGCATACTGGTTCGATATTTGATTTATTGTTTTACGAACTGTTTTCTGGTCAGGTATTGTATGTGCATACATGTTCGATGCTTGATTTATTATTTTATGAACTGTTTACCACTCTGGTATTGTATGTGCATTCATGTTCGATGCTTGATTTATTATTTTATGAACTGTTTTCTACTCTGGTATTGTATTTGCATACAGGTTCGATGCTTGATGTATTATTTTATGAGCTGTTTTCCACTCTGGTATTGTATGTGCATACAGATTCGATGCTTGATTTATTATATTATGAGATGTTTTCCACTTTGGTATTGCATGTGCATACAGGTTCGATGCTTGATTTATTATTTTATGAACTGTTTACCACTCCGGTATTGTATGTGCATAGAGTTTCGGTGCTTGATTTATTATTTTATGAACTGTTTTCCACTCTGGTATTGCATGTGCATACAGGTTTGCTGCTTGAGTTATTATTTTATGAGCTCTTTCTTCTCTGGTATTGTATGTGCATACATGTTCGATGCTCGATTTATTATTTTATGCGCTGTTTTCCACTCTGGAATTGTATGTGCATTCATGTTCGATGCTTGATGTATTATTTTATAAACTGTTTTCTACTCTGGTATTGTATGTGCATACAGGTTCGATGCTTGATGTATTATTTTATGAGCTGTTTTCCACTCTGGTATTGTATGTGCATACAGATTCGATGCTTGATTTATTATTTTATTAGATGTTTTCCACTCTGGTATTGAATGTGCATATAGGTTCGATGCTTGACTTATTATTTTATGAGCTGTTTTCCACTCTGGTATTGTATGTGCATACAGATTCAATGCTTGATGTATTATTTTATGAGGTGTTTTCCACTGTCGTATTGAATATGCATATAGGTTCGATGCTTGACTTATTATTTTATAAGCTGTTTTTGACTCTGGTATTGCATGTGCATATAGGTTCTATATTTGATTGATTGTTTTACGAACTGTTTTCTGCTCTGGTATTGTATGTGTATACAGGTTTGATGTATGATTCATTATTTTATGAGCCGTTTTCCACTCTGGTATTGCATGTGCATACAGATTCAATGCTTGATTTATTATTTTATGAGATGTTTTCCACTCTCATATTGAATATGCATATAGGTTCGATGCTTGACTTATTATTTTATAAGCTGTTTTCGACTCTGGTATTGCATGTGCATACTGGTTCGATATTTGATTTATTGTTTTACGAACTGTTTTCTGCTCTGGTATTGTATGTGTATACAGGTTTGATGTATGATTTATTATTTTATGAACTGTTTTCCACTCTGGAATTGTATGTGCATACAGGTTCGATGCCTGATTTATTATTTTATGAGCTGTTTCTTCTCTGGTATTGTATGTGCATACATGTTCGATGCTCGATTTATTATTTTATGCGCTGTTTTCCACTCTGGTATTGCATGTGCATACAGGTTCGATATTTGATTTATTGTTTTACGAACTGTTTTTTCTGCTCTGGTATTGCATGTGCATACAGGTTCGATGCTTGATTTATTATTTTATGAACAGTTTTCTACTCTGGTATTGTATGTACATACATGTTCGATGCTTGATTTATTATTTTATGAACTGTTTTCCACTTTGGTATTGTATGTGCATGCAGGTTCGATGCTTGATTTATTATTTTATGAACTGTTTTCCACTCTGGTATTGCATGTGCATACAGGATCGTTGCTTGATGTATTATTTTATGAGCTGTTTTCCACTCTGGTATTGTATGTACATACAGATTCAATGCTTGATGTATTATTTTATTAGATGTTTTCCACTCTCGTATTGAATGTGCATATAAGTTCGATGCTTGACTTATTATTTTATAAGCTGTTTTCGACTCTCGTATTGCATGTGCATACTGGTTCGATATTTGATTTATTGTTTTACGAACTGTTTTCTGGTCAGGTATTGTATGTGCATACATGTTCGATGCTTGATTTATTAATTTATGAACTGTTTACCACTCTGGTATTGTATGTGCATTCATGTTCGATGCTTGATTTATTATTTTATGAACTGTTTTCTACTCTGGTATTGTATGTGCATACAGGTTCGATGCTTGATGTATTATTTTATGAGCTGTTTTCCACTCTGGTATTGTATGTGCATACAGATTCGATGCTTGATTTATTATTTTATGAGATGTTTTCCACTCTGGTATTGAATGTGCATATAGGTTCGATGCTTGACTTATTATTTTATGAGCTGTTTTCCACTCTGGTATTGTATGTGCATACAGATTCAATGCTTGATGTATTATTTTATGAGATGTTTTCCACTCTCGTATTGAATATGCATATAGGTTCGATGCTTGACTTATTATTTTATAAGCTGTTTTTTTACTCTGGTATTGCATGTGCATACAGGTTCGATATTTGATTTATTGTTTTACGAACTGTTTTCTGCTCTGGTATTGTATGTGTATACAGGTTTGATGTATGATTCATTATTTTATGAGCCGTTTTCCACTCTGGTATTGCATGTGCATACAGGTTCGATGCTTGATTTATTATTTTATGAACTGTTTACCACTCTGGTATTGTATGTGCATTCATGTTCGATGCTTGATTTATTATTTTATGAACTGTTTTCCACTCTGGTATTGCATGTGCATACAGGTTTGCTGCTTGAGTTATTATTTTATGAGCTCTTTCTTCTCTGGTATTGTATGTGCATACATGTTCGATGCTCGATTTATTATTTTATGCGCTGTTTTCCACTCTGGAATTGCATGTGCATACAGGTTCGATGCTTGATGTATTATTTTTTTAACTGTTTTCCATTGTGGTATTCATGTATATACAGGTTCGATGCTTGATTTATTATTTTTTAACTGTTTTTCTCTCTAGAATTGCATGTGCTTACAGGTCCGATGCTTGATGTATTATTTTTTAACTGTTTTTCACTCTAGAATTGCATGTGCTTACAGGTTCGATGCTTGACGTATTATTGTTTTACTGTTTTCCACTCTAGAATTGCATGTGCATACAGGTTCGCTGCTTGATTTATTATTTTATGAACTGTTTTCTACTCTGGTATTCTATGTGCATACAGGTTCGATGCTTGATTTATCATTTTATGAGCCGTTTTCCACTCTGGTATTGCATGTGCATACAGGTTCGATGCTTGATGTATTATTTTATGAACTGTTTTCCACTCTGGTATTGCATGTGCATACAGGTTCGATGCTTGGTTTATTATTTTTATGAAATGTTTTCCACTCTGACATTGCATGTGCATACAGGTTCGATGCTTGATTTATTATTTTATGAGATGTTTTCCACTCTTGTATTGAACGTGCATATAGGTTCAATGCTTGATTTATTATTTTATGAACTGTTTTCAACTCTTGTATTGCATGTGCATACAAGTTCGCTGCTTAAATCAATATTTTATGAGATTTTTTCCACTCTCGTATTGCATGTGCATACAGGTTCGATGCTTGAGTTATCATTTTATGAGCCGTTTTCCACTCTGGTATTGCATGTGCATACAGGTTCGATGCTTGATTTATTATTTTATGAGCTGTTTTCCAATCTGGTATTGTATGTGCATAGAGTTTCGTTGCTTAATTTATTATTTTATGAGATGTTTTCCACTCTCGTATTACATGTGCATACATGTTCGATGCTTGATGTATTATTTTAAGGACTGTTTCCACTCTGGTATTGCATGTGCATACAGGTTCGTTGCTTGATTTATTATTTAATGAGCTGTTTTCCACCCTGGTATTGTATGTGCATACAGGTTCGTTGCTTGATTTATTATTTTATGAGCTGTTTTCCACTCTGGTATTGCATGTGCATGCAGGTTCGCTGCTTGATTTATTATTTTATGAACTGTTTTGTAGTCTGGTATTGCCTGTGCATACAGGTTCGATGCTTGATTTATTATTTTATGAGCTGTTTTCCACATTGGTATTACATGTGCATACAGGTTCGATGCTTGATTAATTATTTTATGAGCTGTTTTCCACACTGGTATTGCATGTGCATACAGGTTCGATGCTTTATTTATGATTTTATGTCCAGTTTTCCACGCTGGTATTGTATGTGCATGCAGGATCGATGCTTGATTTATTATTTTATGAACTGTTTTCTAGTCTGGTATTGCATGTGCATACAGGTTCGATGCTTGATTTATTATTTAATGAACTGTTTTCTACTCTGGTATTGTATGTGCATACAGGTTCGATGCTTGATTTATTATTTAATGAACTGTTTTCACTCTGGTATTGTATGTGCATACAGGTCCGGTGCTTGATGTATTATTTGATGGACTGTTTCCACTCTGGTATTGCATGTGCATACATGTTCGAAGCTTGATTTAGTATTAAATGAACTGCTTCCACTCAGGTATTGCATGTGCATACATGTTTGATGCTTGATGTATTATTTTATGAACTGTTTCCACTCTGGTATTGTATGTGCATACAGTTTCGATGCTTGATTTATTATTTTATGAATTGTTTTCTACTCTGGTATTGCATGTGAATGCAGGTCCTTTGCTTGATTTATTATTTAATGAACTGTTTTCACTCTGGTATTGTATGTGCATACAGGTTCGATGCTTGATATATTATTTGATGAACTGTTTCCACTCTGGTATTGCATGTGCATACATGTTCGATGATTGATATATTATTTGATGAACTGTTTCCACTCTGGTATTGCAGCGTATACATGTTCGATGCTTGATTTATTATTTTATGAACTGTTTCCACTCTGGTATTGCATGTGCATACATGTTTGTTGCTTGATTTATTATTTTATGAACTGTTTCCACTCTGGTATTGTGTGTACATGCAGGTTCGATGCTTGATATATTATTTTATGGACTGTTTCCACTCTGGTATTGCATGTGCATATAGGTTCGATGCTTAATTTATTATTTTATGAACTGTTTCCACTCTGGTATTGTGTGTGCATACAGGTTCGATGCTTGATTTATAATTTCATGGACTGTTTCCACTCTAGTATTGTATGTGCATACAGATTCGATGCTTGATTTATTATTTTATGAGCTGTTTCCACTCTGGTATTGTGTTTACATGCAGGTGCGATGCTCGACTGCCACGAGGAGATTATACGTCAGATACCGAACATGGACAAGGTAACGCCCGGCATACTCATCTGTGCACAGGCAGCAATCTATAGATCCATGGAGAGAAAATGGTAATCAGAATTGTTGATGCTTTATATTTTTGTTATCATAACCTTACGTAAATATTGAAGTCATTATTTAAAATTGAATATAAATCGATTAATATTGTAATCAAATGTTGTCCGGGGAAGCAACGACTTAATATAAAATACAGGTAATTACAGACTTGCCTCCCTTGCGGCAAATGTTAGAATTGTTTAACGTGATAACTAGCTTAACCAACAGATGTTGGTTACGATTCAAATGTCTGATAAAATGACATAACTGTTGAGATTGTTTATCAGCAGCCGAACATGTTACCGGAAAACCATTTTTCTTTATTAAAATCTCTATAAGACACAATGACTCAATTGTCCACACTCCATAATTACAACATTCACATATAAGTATACCTAATAAAGCATGTAAACCCAATCAAAACAAACAAAAGACCGGGAACTAGTTTTTATTGCGTCAATTCATGAAATGGCAACACCACCCTCGTGTCCCGTAGTACCGGCGTAATTGTTGTTTCATTCTCAAGCCACCCTGGATGAACTATGCAATTCGAAGGAAATAGGTTTTATTACAAAATGATGCGACTTTATGCGACCGCCACACAGCATGGAATGCTGCTGTTCTGATAATCAACATATGTACTATACTGTACGGAACAGCTAACCCGCCAATTTTGTATTTCTAATAGGTTCTTTAAAATATTGAACAGCGTTATTAAGTTCATATACATTAGCAGGAAATGTGTTATGATTTTACATAGCCTAAATATCAATTGAAATGCTTTGAAAGTTTTTGAATAATAATAAAATGTCAGGTACATAAAATGTCACGTGGCATTATCGCAGGCCGCGATTTAGCATTTGATCAACAAAATGAATGCATTTTACACTAAAGAGACACAATTCAATATAAGTTGATTAAGAGACTATCTATAATCTATGATGTTTGATATAAAAATGCAGTTGAACTTCTTAGATAGAAAAATATCGGCGATATAGGTGAGAGAATTTTTAATAGAAAGAACTGTTTGACACGTTATTGCAACCAGTATGACTTAAATAGATGTTAATTTGAATGCACAGGTACCCCGGATACTTGGATACGTATCCACCCGAATCGGAATCGAGTGGCTCACCAATTCATATGCCATCCAATATTCCGAGAAATATGACGCCTGAATATATTGAAGAGGTCAACAAATCTCAGAAATCGAAGAAAAAAATTCTCGATAACTTTAAAAGGGTAGGTAGATTGGAGTTTTTAATTGTTTACAGACTTTTTCCCAAAATGATTTATTTCCATCAGTTTGTCAATAAACATATCGTCCCATTACAGCAACAAGGAATCATTTAAAATAGTGTTGAGCAACAGTTAGTTCAACACTACAGGGTTTGAAACATTACACTGTATATAGTTGATTGGTATGATCATTTGTCTGTATGATTTCTAAATATTAAAATCATTTTATTATTTTTTTGTTTGAAGTTTACTAATCATGAGGCAAGGAGCCTGAGGAAATTTATATATTATATAGTTTCAACAAAATTGTTAAACAAAGTTTCAAGCTAGGCTGTTTCACAGCTTAATCCAGTGAAGACACAGTCACCTTACAGAAGATCCCGTTTTAAGTTCAAGATACTCACCAAACATCTCGACACTTTAAAACAAATTGCGGTCGACATATATGAACCGATAATAATGATAGTATATTTGAAAACGAGATCACTAAATTTTGCGTGAATACGCGAGCTTTCATTACATTTCAATCAGTTGCCTTTCCTTCTCTATATAAGTCCATGCATATGCCGACGTTTTCTGCAGGTGATGATGTGGAGAAACCTCACAAAAACCCTGGTAGAGTTTTGTCGTGCCGCCGACAGTAGGTCTGAGGTACAGATTCTCGAGATCTTCCTGAAGTGTGAAGTTGAGAAAGAACAGACCACTTCGAATATTATGCCGGGTAAGTAATCCATGTTGTAACAAATGGAAATGAAAAGAGCTGCATCCCTACCCCCCACCAAAAAAAACAAATAAAAACAACAAAACTCGTCGTAAACGCAAACCAACAATTATTCATAATACATGTAGTTTTAATATTCATCCAAATGAACCAAAATTTGAATAATATCATGCAGAAATTTATTTTTTGGCCTTACAATCATTTTAAATGCGATCTAAGAAATTGTCAAACTGACTTACGGCAATTGTTATCGTAAATTATTTTGTGAAATGCAGCCATGTGATTACGAGACTTTTTCTAAAAATAGATTTTGCCAAAATTTCTATAAATTCCACGAAACTGAAGAATAAAAGGGAATGTTCTGCGTATGAATAATAAAAGAAGAATCGTTTTTTTTGTGAGCCTATTTGATAAACATGAAATATATACACAAAGTATCGAACAAATATCGAAAATATGATCAACCGTTTCGTTTCTAAGAGCATATTCACACTCATAGTTGGATTATGCACGTTACGCTTTTGTAAGTAAAGTTGATTTGTCTGGCACATTTTACAAGTGTTCTGAAAAAAATGCTGTTCGATCCAATATTTTTTAGTGTTTAGCTAAAGTTCGACACGTATGTCATTTCTACGAACCTTCACGTTCAAAAACACGTGACAATTTGCGACTTTAGAATTGCAACACGCAAATTCGATACCGTGCGTGCAACAATTCGCAATATTATACATAATATTGAATTTTGTAACGGGATTTGTATGTTTCAAATCAATAAAAAGAAGTGGCTATCGCAATAGATTTTGATGAAATTTTCTACAAAAGGTAGAGCTATGTAATATTATCAAATAAAATATTTAAAAAAAAAACGATAAAGAAATGTTGCGTTTTTAAAATCTTTCGGTACACTATTGTTTATAATATTGTCAATAAAAAGTTAGTGCAAAAAAACCATTGCACACAGGCATGGTTAAAATACACTAAAAGTTGATATAACCATGCATGTGTAACAGTGACATACATTTTTTCTCTATATTTATTATGACTGCAATACCAACTGTGCTACATTTACACGAGGGACGGGCCGTTGACATATTTTGTGGCCGAAACCTCTTGCTTATAATGTGTAAATATATACTGAACAGAACAGTTGGCCCGCCAACTGACATTTTATTGACCTGATATTTTATGTATTTTGTAAAAAATAGGCAAAGCAATTTCTTTGAAATTTGGACTTGAATAAGAAAGGACATTTTGCTATGTAAAATCAATACATACTTGTCTGTTAATGTCTTATGTAAACTATGATAGCGCTGTTCAATAATTGAACGAAGATATTGGAAATACAAAATGTGGCGGATTAGCTGTTTTGTTCAGTATATATAGTCATGCTACTATTGTAGTATAATTGTATTGTAATAAGCAATATATATGTTTAAATCATAGGTTTTTCTCTGAAAACAATTCTACCTACTATACGTCTTGTTTAACTATGCAACATTAATTTTAAAATATAAGTACACTGTAAGCATTTGTGAAAGTAATTGATGTGAACACGACCGTCATCGCCATAGCCTATCAAATTTGTTTTTGTGAACACGTGACTATATAGGTCAGCTACAGCCGATCGATAAGAGCATAATGATGTCCAATATGGCCTCTAACGTGCAGACGAGAGTTGTCATACGTAACAGACTGATCATTCTCAACAGGGTACCTGCTGACCTTAGATTCTGGGTTGAGGTAAAAAAGTAAGGCACAAACACATTTTAGTATTTTTTGTTGTAGAATCACCGTATAATGCTTTGAAATTATGTACACATGTATTTAAATTTCAACAGCTGAAATAAAAGATACACAGATATTATTTAAGAAAATACTTGTCATTGCCGTCTGCGACTTATTTTCAATCCATTTACTATTTTATTTTCACTGTAAAGGATACACGTTTGAATGGTTATTTTGTCGTTTACTTACATTAATTTTATTTTTGATTATTAAGCGTAACTAATACGCCATAAATGGCTTACAGATGATCAGTTAACCTTACAACCACTCTTTCCTAGGATCCAGCAGGATAACCAGTACTCGAGCACAACCATCTCCACAAGTAACTGATAAACGTCTCGATTTAGTCAGCAATGAGAGACGAATGACATATCAAGTATACGAATCACAACGGAAACTAAGTTCAGGTGGGGATTCGAACTCACGGCCCCTGGATTGATAATCAGACACGCTACCGACTGAGCTAACCGTGCTGGGGTTATGTATTAGTTCAAAAATGTCACACAAAATGACCAATCATAAATTATATACTACTCTGTGTCATGATGCTTACATCTACTTTGGCATTGAATGTAACGACATTCCTTCCAGGTTTCAAGATTTAGTGGACAGTGCCAACATAAAAGGAAACATGTCCACCCAGGACACTGAGTTCTTGTGTGACAAAGCCAGGTCCGTGATATCGTGCTATCTTTCATCCGATGTTTCTCCTAAAGTCCAGGTATGTTATTCAACTGGGCCGCGTTTTACAGACACTTACGACAAAAACTGCACTAAGTCCATTTGACAATTTCTTCATCGTATATTTAAATTTTGATTGACGTTTAAAATCAGTGTTCAATATACACTCTTATTTCCGGAAATAAAGTTGTTTTGCATGATTTGAGCCAATTTTTGGTTCATTTGAAAAAGTATTAAAAATATTATGAATACTTGGTTTACGTTTACAACGATTTTCGTCGTAAGCCTTTTCGTGAAACGTAACCCTTGATACTAACATTTGGTTTATAACCGCAGGTACTACACGCGCCATTATGACAAAGCTGGTACATCATAATTTATGCTGAGAACTTCAAGCGGAAAGATTAATACCAAAATTGTAGTTGAAAAATGTAAAAAAAGTATACTTTCTTAGTAATAACAAAACATAAGATTGATATGGTGAGGGAAATAACAGAAACGTTGAAAAGGATTAAATAAAAGTTAAATGTTACATTTTGGCGTCAAAATCACAATTACATTAATTCGGTTTGATTTAATTAATCAGATTACAGTTATTGTTTAATTTTAAATCTCGCATTAAGAACGTTACAAATAATAATACATGTATCCGATACATAAATCCCTTCGAAGTGCAGAACGTGAAAATATCTTTTGTTGTACATTTTAGAAGATTTTAAACCAAATATGAACAATTTTAATCAACACGAGAGTGTGTTGTTGTTGCAGTTTAAATTTGGCATTATTCCGCTTAGGTTAGAAACTTGACGGCATATAACGAAGAGCCTCATGACCATAGACGTTGTAGATTTTGTAATAACCAGCACGTTGAAAATGAAACTCATTTGTTTGCTTAATGACATGTTCATTTCATAATGATATAAGCAATTATAATTATGTTTCATGAGCACTGTATTGATAATTTAACAATATGAACAATATGGTCAAATGAGAAGTCTAGTAAAGATCTATCTTAAAAAGTTATAAGTTGTTGATTTCTCAAGACTAAGAAATTCAAACTGAAATAACTGATTTTAAAATTCAACATTTTTGTAAATATACTAAAAGGATAAAGAAACGATTTTCAGAATTTGGTAGCAACATTACCAAACTATAAATATTTTGAGATATTGTATTAAGATTTTGACTGTAATGATAACATTAATGAAATACCTTTACATATATATTGTATTTATTGTAAATATCGCGGACAATAGTTCAGAAATTCAACCGGCGTTTCTTTATTCTTTCAGAATGATTCGTGCTATTTAACTGAAAATACCAATATAAAGTAGTGTTTATGACACTTTAATGCTTATTTCTTATATAAGTATGAACAACCTTGTTTTTTTCCAAGGTGAATATTCCAAACGACATGGCCCTCAACATCATCAATAGCCTGGCAAGTTCAGGACCTCAACGAGGACTTTTCCATGAAGCTATTGTACTCCTTTTTCCTTTGCTATATCATTATTGGCGAAAGTAAGTAAAACTTATTTTTCATTTTTATTTAACTCTTTACTTCATATAGACGCCTTTGAACTCCTCAAATATAGACGCCTTTGGACACCTCTAATAAAGACGTCTTTGGACACCTCTAATATACAAGACTTTGGACACCTGTAATATAGACGCCTTTGAACACCTTTAATATAGACGCCTTTGGACACCTAATATAGACGCCTTTGGACACCTCTAATATAGACGCCTTTGGACACCTTATATAGAACGCTTTTGAATTATTGGGAGACTTAACTGACAGAGTGGAAAAAAATGCAGGAAGTGTTCAGATTGCTTGTTATGAGCAATCTGAACTCGTCCTGCACTGTTTTCAAAGGCCTTCTGTGATTGGTGCGGGGAAAAGCGTATCAGTGGAGTAAATAGTGTGTATATCCATAGTTTATGATATACAGCCGACCAGCTGTTCGTCTGTCCTTGACCACGATTTGTTGTAATTAATCAGTTTAGAATAAACAATATCTGTAAAAAACAAAAACAAAAAAAACCCCAACAAAGTCAGTGTTCAACATTGAAATAAATTGTTTTGTAATTTGATTTTTTCTATTGTCGCTGTCTTATCATTGGTATACTGTTTAGTTTTGTGTGTGTTTGTAATCGTGTGGAAGAGTTATATGTGATAGTTCAAAAGTATATGTGTTAGATGTATTGCTAAAGTATTGTCACTTTAATTTGTATATGCATGTTGACGCATCGGGGAGGGCTGTGACTGAAATTGTTAAAACTTGTAGCACGACCCTTTTGCATTTTATTTATTTCATGCTTAAAAATTGATGTTTTGACACTGTTAAATTTTCAATCTTGGAAAATGTAGCTACTTTTAAATATATCGTATTAATTGGCTACTTATTAATTGCGTTGTTTAGGCCTGCGTCAGGGATGTAACTGATATTGCATTTAACTTTTTTGAATGAGGCGTAATGCTATTTTCAACACATGTCAGGTTATATATGGCATATCCAGTTTTATTTGTGGAATAAGACTTTAGAATGAATCTGAGTAAAACCACCATCCTTCCGCAAGTAACCGGCAAACTATCTTACATAAAGTGTTTGAAGCGAGCGGGACTCGAACCTACACATTGGCGATGAAAGGTAAGTGATCTTGAGACGGCGCCTTAGACCAGTCGGCCACGCATTTAACTATATCGACCATGAAATCGTGAAAATGTTCGTTTATTTTTTAAGTTGCATTATTTACTTTGAAATGAGCCTATCTACTGAATATATAACAAAGGATTCATTTATTATTAACATCTTTTTGTAAGTTAATTGTTTTATATTCCAAATATATTCTGTAGGTTCACAGACGAGTGGATGAACGGGGACATTCCTGATGAATATATGGACACAATAGAAAAGACCTTTAAAGAAAAAGTATCATCAACTCCACATGCCAATGCGGCGATTCCTGACTTCAAAAATGTGAACGAAAAAGATATCAAAACTTCCACACAGTTTATGTTGGGTGAGTAAACACATGAATTAAACTCAACCGATTTAGAAACGCAAACATGTTGTACAATGATAATTTTAATAGTGTTAACACATTTCATATCAAGTTCATTCAATTTTCATACACAACAATAATTCCAATCTCATTATTATAAGTATATGTATTTAAAGCATTTTCATTGGACAACGTCGATTTTTTAAAGACTTTTATTTTTCGATAAAACCCTGGAGCCGGACTACTTTTACGTGTCTCGCGTAAACAAAGAAGCATCAACATTTTGATAGTCGGTTTAACAATATACGAACTTAACGCTCACAACGGTTCCACGCTTATTTTAATAATAACAAAATACAACAAAAACAAATGTTAAATCTAGTTTAGCTGTTTTCTTCGGTTTATTGTTTTATAATTTTCTTTGGTTCAGCGATTTAACCGGGCGTCAGAATCAGACCATAAATTGTTTTGAGAAACAATGAAGTAGGTCATAAAACGTTCAGATTTGAGACGTATAGTGTACCATTGAACCATTTTACCATTGGTTTACCGAACGTGAATACTAGTCGTTGACAAAAATTTCCACAGACCAATCTTCGGCAGGAAAAATGAAATAAAAACATGTACATGTAGTTGAAGTTCCGAAGCAGACGATCGTGAGACAATGTAAATACACAAACCTTGCACGTAAAAGTCATTTAAAACGTTCCAAATTCGGATTCTTCATCAATGAGAGTGGATTTATATGACCTTCGTAAATATTGACACATTTTTAAAAACATTTGTGTAGACAAAAACTAAACATACACTGTGTGGGTATTTCCTGGAATTATTGACTTTTTATTTGTCTAAATCCAGAGATAAAAGGCGGGTGTTTCATTTTTTCACCTCAGAATATTTCGTCATTTTACAATAAACCAACTTATGTTACAGAGTTCAACAATAGCCGTTACGGTATTATTGGATATTAGATCTAGAGAATTTGATGTCAACCAGGACAGAGGTGATGAATTCTTACGCGTTTACTTTGCAGCGTATAGTTATTTTTGCTTTGTTTTTTCATTCCTTTGAGGAGTCTCAAATTAAATATAATCATCAGGGTTGGAATTATAAGGATTAAATTCATTTTTACTGGTTTTTATGCATGTGTAAAGAATGTCGAATCGCGCAATCCTATAATAACAATTAAAAAAAGCATAATTTGCGCCGGTGGTATTCAGGACGCTCTTATGTGCCTATTTATTGCGATAAAACAATGAAATTTACACATATTGTGCATTTTATATTCTTATTATTGCGTATGAAATTTAAATGAATTGAATTGTGTTTATATCACCATTGCACATCCTTTGTGTATCTAAATCGGTTGAATGTCCATCAATGGTAGCTTTCTACACAGAAGACAATAATTTAAGTAACTATAATTTTTGAATGCTCAAGGTCTAATTAAATAACGCCATTTTCAGGATATTTCAGGTTGCAATTGGCATTTTCATTTATTTTCTGGAAGATGACATCTTGATGAAACTGAATAGAACCACCGTCATTCCGCAAGTAAATGGCAAACTTTCTCACATCATTTTTAAACCACTCGCCACGGATGACCCTAATTTATTATAACTGTACTGACCAGGGTTTTGAAAGATATTATCCCTGTAATCAGTTTATATACTGAAGGATACTGAACTAACATTACGGGAAACAGATTCTAAAGATGTCACAGACCTACTTCTGGATCTCTATTGTTAATGTGACATAGGATATATGTATGGTCATGCTGTACACTTTTTTAAAAATTAAAATACAGTTTATATTAAAGGATATTGACAATTTAGAACACGTGTGTATTTCATTAACGATTTTATAAAAAAAATCATTAGTATTGATGAATTCATTAATACTTTCTTTTACATATATATTCTAAAACTGTAAATATTGCTTACAATGGTTTGATTGTGCAACTCTAAAATTCCACCCCCTTATTTATCCTTTCAGTATATTTATTATTTTGGTTTGTAACAATGTATCAACAACATTTACAGCTACATATAGTTTTCTTATATATACATGTAGGTCATTTAAAACTTCATGAAAAACACACACAAACAAAACGTGCGAATGTTGCAATATATTACAGATGACAATTGCGTGAGGATCCATTTTTCTATTTTGGATGGGATAACCTTTATATACCCGCAAACCAGACCTCACAAGTCCCCAGCAGGTGGCGGTAGACGAATGACGAAGCACAGCCTGCATGCACTGAATGAAATGTCCTCACCGAGAAAAGAGAGTCGTTTGCAAGTAGGAGATAAAAGAGATTCACATACAACTAAAGTCGGTGCTGGAGACAAACACGACAAACATGACGTGGAGAAGCAAACGAAACAGTCTGAAAAAGAGAAAAAGAAACATCAAAAGATTATCGTTAAAGAACCGGAACAGAAAAGGCTGTCAGCGCCGGAAACCAACGTAAAGAGATCGTCCAATGAAAAGGCTAGACGACTGAGTCAACTAGTGGAGTCGCTCAATAAGGAAAGAGAACAAAAAATCCAGGAACAAAACCGAAGGTTCAGCAAAACGATGAACTTTGAAGAGGTTGTCTCTGCTGCGATTAAAGAACTGTCTGACAAAAAATCAGTATTTTCATGAGTCAAATAATGAACAAAATGTACAATTGAATGTTTGTTTCTAAATGTTGCTACATGTAAATAACAAATTATGACGAATTGTCTTCCATTTTTTTTAATGTATCTTTAATATATGAATTAAAATGATTCAAATTTGTGAACAATATAATTTACTATAATATTTACCTTCCAGTATATTAGATTCTTGTAATCGTATGTATAAACATAGTTTATACAATGCCAATTAACTAATTAAGTAATCAATAACTTAATAACAGAGACCGACAGGCTAATATCAATTCAATATACAATACACACAGTGCAAATTTCGGAAGGTACATTTAGTATTTCTTCGATAACTCTTTCATCCTTTGTTTGAATTGAATGAATTTGGTACCAACGTACAGCTGATAAAATGCTGACTTTTTCTAATTATCAATTATTTAACAAAATACCCAGGAATAACTTCACACGAGTAGTATGCTATTGCAAGAAACAGGTTTTCTATTGCTGCTAAATTGACGAATTAGTCTTGCTTACAAATAATCCGAAATCGTATTGGAACAAATTGTATGTGACCACTGGAAAACATCTTTCAAACATCCATATAAATGTGATCGAAATTGAACTATATTTCAATGCAGATGGAAATAATGATTGATTGATTGATTGAATAATTAACGTCATTTTTATGCTATCGAGAGCTAACAGACGATCAGTTTACCTAACCACTTTTCGTGGGATCCTGAAATATTAACCAGTACTCGAGCACACCCCATCTCCGCAAGTAACAGTTTACATGATTCAGCGATGAGAGACGAATGCCAGTGATAAACAATATCGTATATCAATCATCATGGAGACTGTTGCCGGGCGGGGATTCGAACTCATGACCTCTGGACTGATAGTCAGACGCGTAACCGACTGTGCTAATCGGGCCCGGCCAGATGGAATTAATATTGATATGGATGTTAACATAAGGGATGCTGAGGATATGATCTCCAATTCTGACAGATGATGAATCAAAGGTGTTTAATCATTAAACATATCCAAACCAGTGGGGACGGGTTAAAATGACTTTCCACTAGGTGAGTTTATTTATGGTGTCGACAGTGTTGCCCATGCCCAGCCATTTATATAATTGTATATTTAAGAGTGGTCAGTTTCCAGAAGATTGGAGTAATGCTATAATCGTTCAGATAATAAAGAAGGGCGATTAAAAACTACCGTGGCTTGTCTTTAATATATACTGGTATAATCAATGCAAGGTTTACCTATTTGCTAATATATTTGAAGATATCTGAATCTCGAGCCGGGTTCAGGTCGTGCCATTAAACTGTAACAGTTAATAATATTGTATTTAACTGTATATTGGTGTCTTTGCCACATTTCTGCAATCGTTGTAAAATGGCCAAAGGCAAATGTTTTGTCGAGTTGCTAATACACTTTATACTTGGTGAAACATATTTACTCCAAGCAATTATATTAAAGTATCTTTCAAAAAAGCGCGGGAAATTATACGTAACATTCGTAGATTTGACGCTGTTCGTAGAGATAATCTTTGGACAACATTAAAGGATCCTTGCATTAAAGGTAACCTTTTTAATCCGGTTGCAGAGATAACTTTATATTTTAAGAGACTACTGTGATTAAAATTGTTTGAAAGCCAACACTGGTAAAACAAAAATCATGGTTTTCAAAAAATGATGGAAGATTATATAATAACGAAAAATGTTTATTCAAACAACATCCGTTAAATAGGTTTATCAGTTATCGATATTGTGAAAATGTTCCTGTTCTGAGACAAACCAGTGTAAGAAAACAATACTGCGATAAAACATTACTTACTACAAATCATAAATCTCGTCTTTCTTCTGAAATGTATAATGAAAATAAGCGATAAACAAAACCCACGTTTGTTGTTTTCATACAGCAACTGACAATTCATTGCCGTACAGATCGGCAATTTCCGCTTTTCAATACTGTACGCTCCAACACTGTGTTTATGTCCTGCTTGGATTGGGTCAGTTACTAATTACTACAGTATTTTAAACTAAATATAATATTTAAACGGTTCTATTATTCATTAATTACTAATTCGTGACTTCACAGTATGATGTAATATAATTATAATGTTATAAAAATATTTAACATTTTTATCAACATATATGCTACCAATAGTATAAGGTATCAAGACGAAATGTTTTATGTATTGCTGTCAGCCAACCCGTGATAGCTCAGTTTGTAGAGCGAAGGACTGTAGTGGTTGTTTATCTAGGTATCCTTAGGTCGCTGGTTTGAATCCGGCTAGCCGGATTATTTTTTATATACAGATCTGAAAAGTAAAGAATCCTCCGTTTTGATGGTATTACACTTATAGGAAAAGTGTTTTATTTTGGTAGTATTGCAGCATAAGTTAGTATTTGGTATATTCGAAAAGAGTTTAACCAATGAGATAGCTCAGTTGGTAGATTGGAGGTTTGTAGTGGTGGTATGTCTGAGAAACCTTAGGTTGCTGGTTAAATTCCGGCTGGCGAGATTATTTATTTAATACACATATATATTGAATAATATTCAATTAATAAACGCATGCCAGTGAGTGGTTATCTCTGATTTAATCCACGTTTTCAGTTTTACAATCAAACTGGAATAATTTTTATTTGTGTCATATCATGCATAGCATTTTCGAAATAAGAAACGGATAACCAATATTCCTGTGGTAGCTCATTTGGTAGAGCGGAGGACTGTAGTGGTTTCTTACCTAGGAATCCTTAGGTCGCTGGTTCGAGTCCGACTTGTGGGATTGATTATTTTATACAAATATACAAAGAGCTGAAAACATGTAAACAATATAACTTTATCTGTTATGTGTAACCAAAAATGTGTAAAAATGTCGTTAACGCACTTTCCATTGGTAGAGCTGGGGACTGTAGTGGTTGGTTAGCTGAATATATTTAGATCGCTAGTTTAAATCTGGCTCGAGTTATATTTTGAAAATTACAATTTAGTATTCTCAAAACAATATCTCAGATTGTATTCACATCTTCACAGTATGGTGTATTAGTTGTAGGAATATTAGTTTGATAATATATCATCATATTGCAAAACGTAGTAAGTAGCTGGTATCAAAAGTTCCCATGATAGCTCAGTTGGTAGTACGGAGGACTGTAGTTGTTATTTACCTAGGAATCGTTAGGTCGCTGGTTCGAATCCGGCTTGTTTTACACACATGTCTCATGAAAGTTAAAAATATTGATTATAAATGTATTTTCATCACCGATATGATGTGTGTGTTTTGACAGTGTGATTAAGTATAAGTGTATAGTAATATTTGTATCATATGTACGTTTTAGGTATCGGTATTTTCAATGTAACAGCACATATCCTTAGATCGCTGGTTCGAATCTGGCTAGCGGGAGTGTTTTTATACAGTTATCTTGAAAAGTATACAATTATTATATTCACTAGTGTTTTTATCTATGATTTAATTCACGTCTTCATAGTATTATGTATTACAACACTGTATCGTTTATTAGATAGCCATTGTCAATTGAATTGTGTTTGTAAAATTATAAGGGAAAGGCCGAATCTAAGTTGAGAGAACTTGTGGCCCAACCCATTTGCTATATACATGTATATATGGCAATAAAATATATTTAAACCATACAACACTGTGAGAATAATTATCATTTGTCATCATATTGCAATATGGAGTTAGTAATTTGTATAAAAAAATCACGTGATAGCTCAGTTGGTAGAGCGTAGGACTGTAGTGGTTACATAGGAATCCTTTGGTTGCTGGTTCGAATCCGGCTCGCGAGATTGTTTGTTTTTACATCGTTCTCGTGTAAAGAAAATGTTTATAACTATTGTTTTTCACGGATATACACGGACTGTTCACGAGTGCCTTAAACATTAAAGACAACAGTAGTATTTAGCATTTTTGTAATATATTTATTTAACAGTTTAAATATAGAGAACTAAATGGTATACAGATGATAGAGTATGATTTATCCAATGTTCCCATGATACTGGTAGCTCAGTTGGTAAGTTATTTATTTATTTATTTATTTATTTATTTACCAAGGATCCCTTAGGTGGATTGTTCGAAACCGACTTGTGGGAGTCTTTGTTTAATACACAGATCTCTTGAAACGTGAACAATTACTAAACTCATGAACTCATCATCCGGCTCGCAGGTTTGTTTGTTTTGTACACATATAGCTGAAAACATACAAGCAATCACTAATTTTAATTTATAAATATTTTTTGTCTCTTTCATAGCATTACAAGTATAAAGCAATGTTATCTCTTTTTCCGTCACATCGTATTATGTAGATAGAATTTCTTACCCAAATATTAAATTATTATTTATTGCAGTGGTTATTTACCTGGGTATCCTTATGTCGCTGGTTCGAATCCGGCCTTCGGAATTGTTTGGTTTATACACAGAACCTTAAACAATTATAATTATAATTTATCATACTGTCAAAACACACACCAAATCAGTTTTAAAAATACATTTGTAATTAATATGTTTTACCTTTCATGAGAAATGTGTGTAAAAACAAACAATCCCGCGAGCCGGATTCGAACCAGAGACCTAAGGATTCCGAGATTTCAACCATTACTGTCCTCCGCTCTTTCAACTGAGCTAACACGGGATTGCCAGTTAACACCAATCCATAAAGAAGAAAAAAATATTTTTAAGGAGCATATCAATATAGCACAATGTATGATATGACGCAATATATATATATATAACTCTGAAAAATATAATTAATTCAGAAATAAAAACCATCTGTCTACCATCACTTATTCTCTGTAACTAAACCGTTAAATAAACATATAGCAGAAATGTTGAATAATGCCTTTGTCCGTAAGGTTTTAACCCATGAGTAGTCCGTGTAAATCCGCGATTTAATTCAAGTTAGTGAAAAACTATTGAAATAAATATGTACTTTTCAAGATAACTCTGTAAAAACAACAATCCCGCAAGCCGGATTCGAACCAGAGACCTAAGGATACCTAGGTAAATAACAACTACAGTCCTCCGCTCTACCAACTGAGATATCACGGGAACTTTTGATACTAGGTACTTTACGTATTGCACTATGATGGTAAATGATAGATATGTAATACATAATACTGTGAAGACGTGAATATAATCAGAGATAAAAACATTAATGAGTATAATAAATGTCTACTTTTCAAGCTAACTGTATAAAAACATACCCGCTAGTCAGATTCGAACCAGCAATCTAAAAATACGTGCAGTTACATTAGATAATATCGATACATAAAACATACTTGTGATACAAATATTACTGTATAATTATAATTAATTATACTGTCAAAACACACATCAAATCAGTGATGAAAATACATTGATTATCAATATGTTTTACCTTTCATGATGTTGTATGTTGTTGTATGGTGTTTAGCGTCGCTTTCAACAATTTTTCAGTCATATCGCGAAGGTGTCTACTTGAGACAGTATTCTGAGCGCTGTCACACTGGAGTATCATGCCGCAGACACATGGTATGATACCCAACCAGTCCAATTATACTGACTGCGGGCCGACCAGACCTAGAACTCTCCTCTAAATGCTGAGCGTCAAGCGAGGAAGCGTCTAGTACGATTTTTAAAGTCTTTGGTATGACCCGGTCGGGGATCGAACTCACGACCTTCCACATGCGAGGCGGGCGCTCTACCACTAGATAACGCCGCGGTCTACATTTCATGAAAATATATGTAAAGGAAACAATCCCGCGGGCCGGAGTCGAACCAACGACATACGGATTCCGAGGTATACAACTACTACAGTCCTCTTAATATAGAAACAATTAACATTTTAATTGAATTCACATTTCATAGTACTACCAGTATATTTGAATATTTGTCTATTTTATTTTGTCGTATTGCAACATTTAAATAGAATTACTTAACCTCGCGGCTCGCGGGATTGCTTATTATTAAACACAGTTATCTTGAAAGTTGCGTGAAGTTGGCTATGATATCGGCAATCGGAGATCAACATTCAATACAGATCCAGGTCTGAGATCGTAGATCAACATTCAAAAAAAAGTCAAAATTTGAATAAC
Source organism: Panopea generosa (assembly GCA_029582155.1). Taxonomy (NCBI): domain Eukaryota; kingdom Metazoa; phylum Mollusca; class Bivalvia; order Adapedonta; family Hiatellidae; genus Panopea; species Panopea generosa. Next base: position 20,276,565 of record CM055900.1, on the reverse strand, counting down.
GACCCAGGTCTGCAATCGTAGATCAACATTCAATGCAGATCCAGGTCTGACATCGTAGATCAACATTCAATGCAGATCCAGGTCTGAGATCGTAGATCAACATTCAAAAATAAAGTCAAAATTTGAATAACGACCCAGATCTGCAATCGTAGATCAACATTCAATGCAGATCCAGGTCTGAGATCGTAGATCAACATTCAAAATAAAAGTCGGAATTTGAATACCGACCCAGGTCTGCAATCGTAGATCGACATTCAAAATAAAATTAAAAATACGGACAAAGTTTGAATGCAGACCCAAGTCTGAGATCGTAGATCGACATTCAAAATTAAAGTTGGAATTTGAATAACGACCCAGGTCGGCAATCGTAGATCGACATTCAAAATAAAATTTAAAATAAAGACAAAATTTGAATACAGACCCAGGTCTGAGATCGTAGATCAACATTCAAAATAAAAGTTAAAAGACGGACAGAACTTGAATACAGACCCAGGTCTGAGATCGTAGATCAACATTCAAAATAAAAGTCAGAATTTGAATACCGATCCAGGTCTGCAATCGTAGATCGACATTCAAAATAAAGTTAAAAATACGGACAAAATTTGAATGCAGACCCAGGTCTGAGATCGTAGATCGACATTCAAAATAAAATTTAAAAGACGGACAAAACTTGAATACAGACCCAGGTCTGCAATCGTAGATCGACATTCAAAATAAAAGTTAAAAGACGGAGTTAACTTGAATGCAGATCCAGGTCTGACATCGTAGATCATCATTCAAAAATAAAATCGAAATTTGAATAACGACCCAGGTCGGCAATCGTAGATCGACATTCAAAATTCAAGTTAAAAGACGGACAAAATTTGAATGCAGACCCAGGTCTGAGATCGTAGATCGACATTCAAAATAAAATCTAAAATACGGACAAAACTTGAATACAGACCCAGGTCTGAGATCGTAGATCAACATTCAAAATAAAAGTTAAAAGACGGACAGAACTTGAATACAGACCCAGGTCTGAGATCGTAGATCAACATTCAAAATAAAAGTCGGAATTTGAATACCGACCCAGGTCTGCAATCGTAGATCAACATTCAAAATAAAAGTTAAAAGACGGACAGAACTTGAATACAGACCCAGGTCTGCAATCGTAGATCAACATTCAAAATAAAAGTCGGAATTTGAATACCGACCCAGGTCTGCAATCGTAGATCGACATTCAAAATAAAATTAAAAATACGGACAAAATTTGAATGCAGACCCAGGTCTGAGATCGTAGATCAACATTCAAAATAAAAGTTAAAAGACGGACAGAACTTGAATACAGACCCAGGTCTGAGATCGTAGATCAACATTCAAAATAAAAGTCGGAATTTGAATACCGACCCAGGTCTGCAATCGTAGATCAACATTCAAAATAAAAGTTAAAAGACGGACAGAACTTGAATACAGACCCAGGTCTGAGATCGTAGATCAACATTCAAAATAAAAGTCGGAATTTGAATACCGACCCAGGTCTGCAATCGTAGATCGACATTCAAAATAAAATTAAAAATATGGACAAAATTTAAATGCAGACCCAGGTCTGAGATCGTAGATCGACATTCAAAATAAAATTTAAAAGACGGACAAAACTTGAATACAGACCCAGGTCTGCAATCGTAGATCGACATTCAAAAAAAAAGAGAAAAGACGGAGTTAACTTGAATGCAGATCCAGGTCTGACATCGTAGATCAACATTCAAAAATAAAGTCGAAATTTGAATAACGACCCAGGTCGGCAATCGTAGATCGACATTCAAAATAAAATTAAAAATATGGACAAAATTTGAATGCAGACCCAGGTCTGAGATCGTAGATCGACATTCAAAATATAATTTAAAAGATGGACAAAACTTAAATACAGACCCAGGTCTGCAATCGTAGATCGACATTCAAAATAAAAGAGAAAAGACGGAGTTAACTTGAATGCAGATCCAGGTCTGACATCGTAGATCAACATTCAAAAATAAAGTCGAAATTTGAATAACGACCCAGGTCGGCAATCGTAGATCGACATTCAAAATACAAGTTAAAAGACGGACAGAACTTGAATACAGACCCAGGTCTGAGATCGTAGATCAACATTCAAAATAAAAGTCGGAATTTGAATACCGACCCAGCTCTGCAATCGTAGATCGACATTCAAAATAAAATTTAAAATATGGACAAAATTTGAATGCAGATCCAGGTCTGACATCGTAGATCAACATTCAAAATAAAAGTTATAAGACGGACAGAACTTGAATACAGACCCAGGTCTGAGATCGTAGATCAACATTCAAAATAAAAGTTAAAAGACGGACAAAACTTGAATACAGACCCAGGTCTGCAATCGTAGATCGACATTCAAAATAAAAAAAATGACTGTCTTGTTTATGCCATTTTAACTGTTAAAGTACCTATCATTTGATATGACTTATCTCACGCTAGGTGAGAAAGAGTCACTATTAAAATGCAAACATAATCAATAAGTGGATTTATATTATTCAAGTTATTCAACAAATGAGTATAATATTGGCACACGATCACAGTCTACGGGCTAATTTATTTTATTAAAAAAATAACTTTTATTATTGTATTTGAGGTTATAACTTCCTTTTTGAACTTTATTCAACTTTAAATACTGATATACTTTCGTAATATCTTAATACTTGTGGGTTGCCATAACAGTACTATCGTTTAAAGAGAACTATAATAATATAATTTAAAATTTGTTAGCAAAAATGTCCCTTTTATTTTGTACGGTGTAGTTGACAGAGAGATCACAACGGCGATTGAGTGTAAGTGAATGTTTTTTTTGGGCATGTGTCGTATTGGCGTCAAATGTTCTGAAAAAGTAGAGGAATTATTTACCGGCCATTCACCGTGATTTAAACATATTTATCGAATTTTACTAGCTTTTAAATCAGCAGAAATTCTTTCCTTTCAATGATTTTAACTAACGTTCCTTGAAAATATGTACGTCATGCTTGCACAGGTCTTATATCTTATGTAACAACGAAACATTCTTAGAATGAATATTGAACGTGCATTAAAAGTCTTATAGTTATGTAGAGATTTTTCTATTTGTTTGAAATGTACCACTTATATTTATTTGAGCAGTTTGTTACTCGCGTTCTGTCTTCTAGTATTCAAGTAAAATAACTCTTCAACACTGAGGGTAATCAAGATTAGGATTATGCTCAGTTACTGAAAGAAGAATATCTTAACTAACTTGAGTCTGCCATTTTACTTTATTCTATTATTACGCGGTTTTCATTTTATTATAACGTTAAACAACGTTCTTCTATTAATATTTTGTTCATGATATACAAGTATAATCTTTAAATCACCAATTTAAAGTTCTTATGGGAGGAGTAAGGTAGCAAAAAAAAAAAGAAACACGAAAATACACTGTTTTCTGTTATAGTTGTAATTCCAAAATCTTCAAACGATAATCTCAAATCTGAGATTTTTCTCGAATGTTGATCTCCAATTGTTTCATATCGATATGAACGTTTTGCGACGTTGATGTCAGATTTGAACTTATTTTTTGATGTTATTATTCGATCTGAAATTTTTTTAAATATGGATCTTCGATCGAAACTTCTATGTCTGAAAGTCAATATTCGAACTGATCGTTGAAAATTCAGCTCCGACAACGACATTTTAAATTTGTTCTCCGTTCTGACCATTATAAATGACGCTTTTACGAATCGCAGACATGGAATTGTATTCAAATCCAACTTCTAACAATTACTGTGAATGCTGATGTACTATTGTAGAACTATGTATACAATATCACATGTCGGACTACTACATTAACATTTTAATATTGATTAAAGGTAAATGTTGATTTACGATCTCAAACCTGGCTTGTTTTTCTAATTACGACTTGTGTGTGTATGTGTGTGTGTGTGTGTGTGTGTGTGTGTGTGTGTGTGTGTGTGTGTGTGTGTATGTGAGGTGGTGATGGGTGTGTGTGTGTGTGTGTGTGTGTGTGTGGGGGGGTTAATGTCAATCTACGATCTCAGTCCTGGGTCGTTATTCAAATTCCGACTTTTATTTTGAATGTTGATCTACGATGTCAGACCTGGATCTGCATTCAAATTTTGTCCGTATTTTTAATTTTATTTTGAATGTCGATCTACGATTGCAGACCTGGGTCGGTATTCAAATTCCGACTTTTATTTTGAATGTTGATCTACGATCTCAGACCTGGATCTGCATTGAATGTTGATCTACGATTGCAGATCTGGGTCGTTATTCAAATTCCGACTTTTATTTTGAATGTTGATCTACGATCTCAGACCTGGGTCTGTATTCAAGTTTTGTCCGTCTTTTAGATTTTATTTTGAATGTCGATCTACGATCTCAGATCTGGGTCGTTATTCAAATTCCGACTTTTATTTTGAATGTTGATCTACGATGTCAGACCTGGATCTGCATTCAAATTTTGTCCGTATTTTTTATTTTATTTTGAATGTTGATCTACGATTGCAGATCTGGGTCGTTATTCAAATTCCGACTTTTATTTTGAATGTTGATCTACGATGTCAGACCTGGATCTGCATTCAAATTTTGTCCGTATTTTAAATTTTATTTTGAATGTTGATCTACGATTGCAGATCTGGGTCGTTATTCAAATTCCTACTTTTATTTTGAATGTTGATCTACGATCTCAGACCTGGGTCTGCATTCAAATTTTGTCCGTCTTTTAACTTTTATTTTGAATGTCGATCTATGATTGCTGACCTGGGTCGGTATTCAAATTCCGACTTTTATTTTGAATGTTGATCTACGATCTCAGACCTGGATCTGCATTGAATGTTGATCTACGATTGCAGATCTGGGTCGTTATTCAAATTCCGACTTTTATTTTGAATGTTGATCTACGATCTCAGACCTGGGTCTGTATTCAAGTTTTGTCCGTATTTTAGATTTTATTTTGAATGTCGATCTACGATCTCAGACCTGGATCTGCATTCAAATTTTGTCCGTATTTTTAATTTTATTTTGAATGTCGATCTACGATTGCAGACCTGGGTCGGTATTCAAATTCCGACTTTTATTTTGAATGTTGATCTACGATGTCAGACCTGGATCTGTATTCAAGTTCTGTCCGTCTTTTAACTTTTATTTTGAATGTTGATCTACGATGTCAGACCTGGATCTGCATTCAAGTTAACTTCGTCTTTTCTCTTTTATTTTGAATGTCGATCTACGATTGCAGACCTGGGTCTGTATTCAAGTTTTGTCCGTATTTTAGATTTTATTTTGAATGTCGATCTACGATCTCAGACCTGGATCTGCATTCAAATTTTGTCCGTATTTTTAATTTTATTTTGAATGTCGATCTACGATTGCAGACCTGGGTCTGTATTCAAGTTTTGTCCGTCTTTTAACTTTTATTTTGAATGTCGATCTACGATCTCAGACCTGGATCTGCATTCAAATTTTGTCCGTATTTTTTATTCTATTTTGAATGTCGATCTACGATTGCAGACTTGTGTCGGTATTCAAATTCCGACTTTTATTTTGAATGTTGATCTACGATGTCAGACCTGGATCTGCATTCAAGTTAACTCCGTCTTTTAACTTTTATTTTGAATGTCGATCTACGATTGCAGACCTGGGTTTGTATTCAAGTTTTGTCAGTCTTTTAACTTTTATTTTGAATGTTGATCTACGATGTCAGACCTGGATCTGCATTCAAATTTTGTCCGTATTTTTAATTTTATTTTGAATGTTGATCTACGATTGCAGATCTGGGTCGTTATTCAAATTCCGACTTTTATTTTGAATGTTGATCTACGATGTCAGACCTGCATCTGCATTCAAATTTTGTCCGTATTTTTAATTTTATTTTGAATGTTGATCTACGATTGCAGATCTGGGTCGTTATTCAAATTCCGACTTTTATTCTGAATGTTGATCTACGATCTCAGACCTGGGTCTGCATTCAAATTTTATCCGTATTTTTAATTTTATTTTGAATGTCGATCTACGATTGCAGACCTGGGTCGGTATTCAAATTCCGACTTTTATTTTGAATGTTGATCTACGATCTCAGACCTGGATCTGCATTGAATGTTGATCTACGATTGCAGATCTGGGTCGTTATTCAAATTCCGACTTTTATTTTGAATGTTGATCTACGATCTCAGACCTGGGTCTGTATTCAAGTTTTGTCCGTCTTTTAGATTTTATTTTGAATATCGATCTACGATCTCAGACCTGGATCTGCATTCAAATTTTGTCCGTATTTTTAATTTTATTTTGAATGTTGATCTACGATCTCAGACCTGGGTCGTTATTCAAATTTCAACTTTTATTTTGAATGTTGATCTACGATCTCTGACCTGGGTCTGTATTCAAGTTCTGTCCGTCTTTTAACTTTTATTTTGAATGTTGATCTACGATCTCAGACCTGGGTCTGTATTCAAGTTTTGTCCGCATTTTAGATTTTATTTTGAATGTCGATCTACGATCTCAGACCTTGGTCGTTATTCAAATTCCGACTTTTATTTGAATGTTGATCTACGATCTCAGACCTGGATCTGCATTCAAATTTTGTCCGTATTTTTAATTTTATTTTGAATGTTGATCTACGATTGCAGACCTGTGTCGGTATTCAAATTCCGACTTTTATTTTGAATGTTGATCTACGATCTCAGACCTGGGTCTGTATTCAAGTTCTGTCCGCCTTTTAACTTTTATTTTGAATGTTGATCTACGATGTCAGACCTGGATCTGCATTCAAATTTTGTCCGTATTTTAAATTTTATTTTGAATGTCGATCTACGATTGCAGACCTGGGTCGTTATTCAAATTCCGACTTTTATTTTGAATGTTGATCTACGATCTCAGACCTGAGTCTGTATTCAAGTTCTGTCCGTCTTTTAACTTTTATTTTGAATGTTGGTCTACGATCTCAGACCTGGGTCTGTATTCAATTTCTGTCCGTATTTTAGATTTTATTTTGAATGTCGATCTACGATTGCAGACCTGGGTCGTTATTCAAATTTTGACTTTTTTTTTGAATGTTGATCTACGATCTCAGACCTGGATCTGTATTGAATGTTGATCTCCGATTGCCGATCTCATAGCCAACTTCACGCAACTTATCTTGAAATGTAAACAATCAATATCGTCCTAATGGTTTTATCTCTAATTAAATTCTCGTATTTAAACTATTTTAGGGTGTTTAAGGATACCTAGGAAAATAACCACTACAGTCTTCCGCCCTACCAACTGAGCTATCACGAGAACTATTTTATATCAATAAATAAAATTAAATATTTGGTTAAGAAATTCTATCTACATGCTGCGATATGACAAAAAAAACAACGATAAAATTGCTGTATATTTGTTATACTATGAAAGAGGCAAAACACATTTATATATTAAAATAGTAATAGCTTGTATGTTTCAGCTCTGTGTATAAAACAAATAATCCCGCGAGCCGAATTCGAACTAGCGATCTAAGGATACCTAGGTTAATAACCACTACAGTCCTCCGCTCTACCAATTGAGCTATCACGGGAACTTTTTTATAATATAAATGAATAAAATTTTATATTTGATTAAAAAATTCTATCTACATGTTGTGATAGAACGAAAAAAAAGATACGATTTCAATATACTTGTAATACAATGTAAGAGTCAAAATATGTTTATATATCAAAATAATGATTGCTTGTATGGTATCGGCTCTGTGTACAAAACAAATAATCCTGCGAGCCGGATTCGAACCAGCGACCTAAGGATTTCTAGGTTAATAACCACTACAGTCCTCTGCTCTAACAACTGAGCTATCACGGGCATTTTTTTTTTATATAAATGAATAAAATTTAATATTTGATTAAGAAATTCTATTTACATGTTGCGATATGACGAAAAAAAAAAGAGATTAAATTCCTATATACTTGTGATACTATGAAAAAGACAAAATATATGTATATATTAAAATAGTGATTGCTTGTATGGTATCAGCTTGTGTACAAAACAAACAATCCCGCGAGATGGATTCGAACCAGCGACCTAAGGATACCCAGGTAAAAAACCACTACAGTCCTCCGCACTACCAACTGAGCTATCACGGGAACTATTTTTATACCAATAAATAAAATTCAAGAAGATAAGAAATTCTATCTACAGGTTGCGATATGACGAAAACGAAAGATAAAATTCCTATATACGTGTAATACTATGAAAAGTGAACTCAATTAGAGACAAAATATGTTTATATATTAAACTAATAATTGTTAACATGTTTTCAATTTTGTGTATAAAAAAAACAACAATCCCGCGAGCCGGATTCGAACCAGCGACCTAAGGATACCTAGGTAAATAACGACTACAGTCCTCCGCTCTACCAACTGAGCTATCACGGGAACATTTTTTATACCAATAAATTTAATTTAATATTTAGTTTAGAAATTCTATTAACATGTTGCGATATGATGAAAAAGAAAGTTAAAATATATATAAACTAGAAATACTATGAAAAAGACAAAATATATTTATATATTAAAATAGCGATTTCTTGTATATTTTCAGCTCTGTGTACAAAACAACAATTTCGCAAGATGGATTCGAATCAGCGACCTAAGGATACCTAGGTAAATAACCACTACAGTCCTCCGCTCTACCAACTAAGCTATCAGGGGAAATGTATAAATAAAACTCTCTTGAAACGTTATGTCGTAAGAATTTCGTACGAACAAATTGTGACGTCTCTGAACGTTTCATTTGTGCAATAGTTTTGCAAATTGCAAAAGGCTTCGATAAGTAAGCCACACACTATATGAATTTACCGACTTTTTTCACATTTTCAAATTATTCACTGATAAGCTCGTAAACTTATGAACGTTATTGAAACAGGACCCTGAAATTGAGCTCATTGTAATAAAAAACGTTACATATATTGCTATAAAATAACAACCATATTACATCATACTGCGAAGACGCGTATTTAATCAGTGATAGAACAGGTTTTCTACTACTACTACTACTACTACTACTACTACTACTATTACTACTTCTATTACTACAACTACTACTACTACTACTAGTGTTACTATTACTACTAATACTACTACTACTACTACTTCTACTAGTGTTACTATTACTACTACTACCACTACTACTACTAGTGTTACTACTTTTACTACTACTACTACTACTACTACTACTACTACTATTACTACTACTACTACTACTACTTCTACTACTACTACTTCTATTACTACTACTACTACTACTACTAGTGTTACTATTACTACTAATACTACTACTACTACTACTACTACTAGTGTTACTACTACTACTACTACCACTACTACTACTACTACTACTACTACAACTACTACTACTTCTACTAGTGTTACTATTACTACTACTACTACTACTACTAGTGTTACTACTTTTACTACTACTACTACTACTACTACTACTACTACTACTACTACTACTACTATTACTACTACTACTACTTCTACTACTACTACTACTACTACTACTACTACTACTACTACTAGTGTTACTACTTTTACTACTACTACTACTACTACTACTACTACTACTACTACTACACTACTACTACTACTACTACTACTACTACTACTACTACTATACTACTACTACTACTACTACTACTACTACTACTACACTACTACTTCTACTACTGATGCTGCAACTAATACTACTAACACTACTTCTACTACTACATGTATTACTTCATCTACTAGTACTACTAGTACTACCTTGCCTGCTGCTACTACTACTACTACTACTACTAATAATAATAATAATAATTATATTAATAACAAATATGATAATAATAATAATAATAATAATAATAATAATAATAATAATAATAACAGTCTCCGCTCTACAATCTCTACCAAAACATACTCGTTGGATACCAATTACAACTACATATACAGGGTATCAACCCCCATCGAGGAAATCTCTATCTTCCATGTCACGTGACAGCTTTCTGACATGACCTGACGAAAATCTGGGACTAATCATTTTTTGTAATCTATTTTCTGATACACACATCGCAGTCATATATATTTCAATTTTACGTATACAATATTTTTTTCAAAACTTAATTTTGTTGTAGGAAACCGTAAAAAGACATATACTTTACGTCATACTATCAGAATATAGACGTTAGCATATATATTCATGAGGTCTTGCTTACCTACAAAAACAGGGTCCGGGTGAAATTAAATTTGAAATGAATTATTTAAACAAACACTGTGCGGGGATATTAACAGGTGCAATTTCTGCTACATACTTTTAGTAAATGTCCATTTAATCATATATATATATATATATGTATTCTTGGCATTAAACACCCATTTAGAAAGCACACATTTTTCATGAATATGGCCAATATCGTGGATCGATCATTTGGCCGAATTAAATCGGAGAAAGAAAATCCATCATGAGTTAATCCATGTGGGATAGAAAAAATCTCACCACCTGGGTTAAAAGTAACATGCAGGGAACTCGGCTCTGCATGTAATTTTGACAAAGAGGGTGGGATATTTCTATCCCACAAAGTCTCTGCTCTCCGATGCATAAAAACGTACTCTACCAAATACTTACAACACGTAGATTTCTCTCCTTTTAATAATTTTTTTGTAAGGATTTATGTACAGTTAAGGCCATTGATGATTTTGTGATTATCATTTGAGACTCAGATAATCATAATATGCAGTATTTCGCTATTGTGAATTTAATTATCTCCCTTTATGAAATAAAATACATATAAATTTACTGTATCTTCATGATCCAACGGGTTTCTATTCCTGTCGTTTATATAGCATGTGAGTAGTCATGAATCCTTAACTGGATCCTACTCATATAAAGCTATCAGTTCACGTATGTAAATTGTTCGTCCAGTCCAGATGTGTTGCATGTAAATCCATAGTATATAAGTCATGGTTGGCTCCAAATTTATATGGTTTGGCAGAGGCTATGGTTTGCATTGTAGCTAGGCACCTCGCCGTAGTCTGGTCTGTCGTTTATGTCTTCGTTATTTACAAATGGTTATCTCCATATATATACATTACTTGTTCTACCTAGGTAGCGGACTCGAGAAAGGTTCATATAAGCTCTGAGATTTCATCGCAATCAAGCTAAAATATATAAGTATAAACTAAGAAAAGGAAATAACAGTCTCGGCTTTATTAAGACTGCTGATGTTGTGGGTACTTATTTATCAAACACACCAACGCCAAGCGATATTCTGTTTTCGAGCCTGATTGAATTATCTTTACTATCCCAAAGAACCAAATATAATCACAGTACTAAGTTCAAGTACTATTTACAAACCCCTTAGCACGTCTGACTTCCAATACAGGGGTCGTGAGTTCGGCCGGCCACAGTCTTCGTGACGATTAATATAAAACATTGTAACACATTGTAGTTCGTCTCTCATCGCTGAGTAAAGTGGAAATGTTATCTGTTACTTGCGGAGATGGGTGTGCTTGAGTACCGGTTAACCTTCCAGGGTTAGGTTAACTGATCGTCTATTCGCCCTCGATTGCATAAAAATGACGCTAGATCTTTTTTACAGACAACACACAAGTAAGAAAGCCATAGTGAAAGAAAATACTATCTGTTTAAGGGTTATTTAATTGTTTATTAAAATGTTGGCAATTCAGTCAACCCTAATTATTTAACCAATATTTTGATAAATATGGTCAAAAGGTAATGAAAATATTAGAATATTTTATAAATATGATTTCAATATAAGTTTATTCATGAGTGGCAATGAAACAAGCAAAAACTGTAATTGCTATATATCCTGCTTTAAATACTTTGAAAAAGAATGTCTGCTTAAAATAGTCATGTCACCATCTATATATGGACAGAAGAATTATACTTTAATAGCAATTATATTTGGTATATATATTAACCTTGTCCCATACACCCTTTCTTATATTATAATAAATTTCCTGTGTAGCATGGTTAATACCCAATTTCGATCAATATGCAATATGTAAATAACGTATAGAAAACCTTTTATATTCTATTTTTACAACGTCATTATATATTTTATTGACATCGAAATTAATAAATTAGATAATACTGTATCCGTTATTTAATTATATTTTATGAATAACATATCTAGCTGTTTAACAGTACATAACAGTTAACAATTAATGTAAGTTAACCATTTGTTAATCACAGAGCTGTAATTGTGCTCTATCGTCCTGTATCGCTTCAACACAGATGGTTTCCGTGTCCATCTATTTAATTTTTTATTAGACCGTTGACTGAAGACATGGCCAAGTGTCAAATAATAACAGATATATTAACCAGTCGACTATTTCACAATAACAGTTGACGGAGGACATGGCCAAGTGTCAACAAATAACAGATATATTAAGCAGTCGCCTATTTCACAATAACAGCTGACTGAAGACATGGCCAAGTGTCAAATAATAACAGATATATTAACCAGTCGACTATTTTGCAATAACAGTTGACTAAAGACATGGCCAGGTGTCAAATAATAACAGATATATTAACCAGTCGCCTATTTCAAAATAACAGTTGACTGAAGACATGGCCAGGTGTCAAATAATAACAGATATATTAACCAGTCGCCTATTTCACAATAACAGTTGACTGAAGACATGGCCAAGTGTCAAATAATAACAGATATATTAACCAGTCGCCTATTTCACAATAACAGTTGACTGAAGACATGGCCAGGTGTCAAATAATAACAGATATATTAACCAGTCGCCTATTTCACAATAACAGTTGACTGAAGACATGGCCAGGTGTCAAATAATAACAGATATATTAACCAGTCGCCTATTTTGCAATAACAGTTGACTGAAGACATGGCCAGGTGGTAAATAATAACAGATATATTAATCAGTCGCCTATTTCGCACTAACAGTTGACTGAAGACATGACCAGGCGTCAAATAATAACAGATATATTAACCAGTCGCCTATTTCACAATAACAGTTGACTGAAGACATGGCCAGGTGTCAAATAATAACAGATATAGTAGCCAGTCGCCTATTTCACAATAACAGTTGACTGAAGACATGGCCAGGTGTCAAATAATAATAGATATAGTAACCAATCGCCTATTTCACAATAACAGTTGACTGAAGACATGGCCAGGTGTCAAATAATAACAGATATAGTAACCAATCGCCTATTTCACAATAACAGTTGACTGAAGACATGGCCAGGTGTCAAATAATAACAGATATAGTAACCAATCGCCTATTTCACAATAACAGTTGACTGAAGACATGGCCAAGTGTCAAATAATAACAGATATATTAACCAGTCGCCTATTTTGCAATAACAGTTGACTGAAGACATGGCCAGGTGGCAAATAATAACAGATATATTAACCAGTCGCCTATTTCGCACTAACAGTTGACTGAAGATATGACCAGGTGTCAAATAATAACAGATATATTAACCAGTCGCCTATTTCACAATAACAGTTGACTGAAGACATGGCCATGTGTCAAATAATAACAGATATAGTAACCAGTCGCCTATTTCACAATAACAGTTGACTGAAGACATGGCCAAGTGTCAAATAATAACAGATATAGTAACCAGTCGCCTATTTCACAATAACAGTTGACTGAAGACATGGCCAAGTGTCAAATAATAACAGATATATTAACCAGTCGCCTATTTCACTATAACAGTTGACTAAAGACATGGCCAGGTGTCAAATAATAACACAGATATTAACCAGTCGCCTATTTCACTATAACAGTTGACTGAAGACATGGCCAGGTGTCAAACATGGCCTGGTGTCAAATAATAACAGATATATTAACCAGTCGCCTATTTCACAATAACAGTTGACTGAAGACATGGCCAGGTGTCAAATAATAACAGATATAATAACCAGTCGCCTATTTCACAATAACAGTTGACTGAAGACATGGCCTCGTGTCAGTTAATAACAGATATATTAACCAATCGCCTGTTTCACAATCACAGTTGAATAAAGACCTGTCCTCGTGTTAGTTAATAACATAAATATTGACCAATCGCCTATTTCACAATAACAGTTGAATGAAGACCTGGCTTTGTGTCAGTTAATAACAGATATAGTAACCAATCGCCTATTTCACAATCACAGTTGAATAAAGACATGGCCACATGTCAGTTAATAACACATATATTAACCAATTGCCTATTTCACAATCACAGTTAAATGAGGACATGGTCACGTGTCACATAGCACGAGATATATTAATCAATCACCCAGTTGAATGAGGACCTGGTCACGTGTCGCATAGCACAAGATGTATTATCCAGTTGCTTATTTCACAATAAAAGTTGAATGAAGACATGACGACGTGTCACATAATAAGAGATACATGTATATTAAACAATCTCCTTTTTCACAATAACAGTTGAATGAGGACCTGGTCACGTGTCACATAGCACGAGATATATTAATCAATCGTCCAGTTGATTGAGGACCTAGTCACGTGTCGCATAGCACGAGATATATTATCCAATCGCGTATTTTACAATAACAGTTAAATGAAGACATGGCCACGTGGCAAATAATCAGATACATTAATCAACATATATATATATAAACCAATCTCTATCATTTTCTTTTTCACTGATTATTTATTTATCGTCTTTATAATCATTCTTGGGTGAGAACAGCAACTTCGTATTATTCCAAAGTTGGGATCGTCATTTGGAACCATTGCCCTATCGCTCAATGGTCTGAAATCTCTTGGCAATGATGAAACTCTTTTCAGACTGCGTGTCTTTTGATTTTTCGTAGACTCGTGTGAATCTTGACAAACGTGGAAGAATGAGTGCATTTCAGTGCCTTTTATCCATGGTTGTTCTACTCGTGTTTTACGTTCAACTGCCTTTTGCGTCTTTCTTATGAATTGTGTTGCTCGAAGCTGTGCCTTCATTTTGGCCACCAGTGTAGGAAGTTGCATGGCAAGGGTTGCTTGCTTACTGACGCTGGTGTGGCTGTTTTCAGGATCGTCATGTTTATTTTCTTTCGTCGCATGTGGTTCTTTTCCGTGATTTGTAAAACTAACATGCCTCTCGTTCCCACGTTTCTTTCCTTCTTGAAAAGGACAAACTGCGGACTTACTCCTTATAACTGGTCTGCGGACTAATTTCCTTTGCACATTTTTTCCACTTGCTTCTGAAATGTCCATTCTGGTTGATTTTCGGGATTCTCAGTTGTAAATGTGTGTGATTGATTTTTAACGCCACACAAATTCAATCAATCATTTGATGAGTATTTTAATTAAGAATATGTAATTGCAATATGACTTTCAAATTAGTTTAAATAAACCAGTACCTGTTCGTTACGTAGATAGCTTTAACAAATCACGATGTACATGTGTATTTCATACATTTATATTAAATTAGAATAATGTAATTAACACAAACGATGTATTCCACCAAAGTATATTTCTTTAATACATTTCAAATATACGTGTCCTCTAGAGCTAGCTATATGTCTTTTAAGAATATCCCGAAAGCATAATGTTTAAAAATACATAACACTGTCTGTCTAAAATATGGTAATATGCATTTAAATTTGCGTTATAGTTGACATTAATTGAATGATACGGATATTCCTAAGTGCACTCTAAAGTTACGCTTTATAAGCAGATTTCACGTAATTGTGTTATTCAACACGGGTAAATAGAAAGCAGCTTTTGATAAACAGTATGTTTTCTTGTAAAGTAAACTACATTTTGTATATACGATTCTTTGAAAGTGTCGAAGGTCATCACTTTTCCAGTGCTACTTAATCTTCTAAAGATTTCTTCTTCCTCATAATAATTCTAAAATTGCGTGAGTTCTCTAATTAAGTTGATTCGATCTCTACTATTTAAACAAGCTCTTCAAATCTGATTATACCGTGCGTTAATCTCAATTTGTCATATTTGAAATTGTATAAAATTACAGTTGTTAATTGGTTAGGTAAATGGGTTTGTTGGGATAAGGTTGAAGACATCATGATTTCGGAGAGAGGTGTGTGCTTAAAAGAACGAGAGATAAGGCAGTAACACTTGCACTATGGAACAAAGAAGAACCTTCTCTTTTTCATGACGTTGGTGTAAGTAGAGGGGTTAAAAGTGTATTTTGGAAGTTTTAAATTTAAATTATATTGATAAAATCTGAGACTGCCTCACTGTGTCTTTTACCAGTGCGTATAAAGATCGGTGCGCACAAAGCACAAGTCGAGGATATAGCGGCGATGTCCGTACATGGATACTCCGCCAGAGTCTAATGACTGCCTCGTGTTTGTCGGACTGGCTATGCACTGCGTGAAGAGTGGATTAGTAGTCCAGTGGTTAAGGCCGTTGACTGCGAACCCAGGGATAGCAGGTCCGATCCCCCGTTCAAAAAAACTAAAAGTACTTATCCGTTTTTCAGATTGGACTTTCACAAAAATCGAGGTCCCATGTATCAGTGCTTAACACCGGGCATGTAAAAGAACCAGAGACGCTACAAATGGGTTTTCTGTATCTCCGCACTTTCCTCCAAAAGTCTAAAATTACTAATACTCTTTTGGAGGCGTCGCCAATATGGGAAACCGGTGACGACGATAAATAAAATTATCATCATCATCATCATCATCATACACTGGGTGTGATAGGGGAGGACGCACACTGGCACTGGTATTTTTCTTCATTTTTACATGTAAATGTAATGAGAGACAATAAATGCTATTGTTGTTGTTGTTGTAAACGATCATATGCTCGAATACTTAAATGACAGAATGTAAATATTTCTTCTGGGTTATAAGAATGATCGCACTCCTTTTTCACCGACATAAATAATATATACTTAAATACTTAAAAACTTAAATATAAGAAAAACATGTTTGTATTCATGATTTAGACTGGTTCCAGTACACCTGCATATGCATAGGATTTTACTGCCAATTATTAAACAAACAAAAACAGACATAATTCAGTTAAGTTTTTAAGTATTAAAGAAAACCTTAAACCCCAAACTTTTCTATAAAAAGAAATGGGAGGAGCCTAATTTCAAATGGTGGCTCTTTTTTGCAACAATGTTGAATTGGGAGATGTTTTTCTGTAAAACATAGTAACAAATATGTCATTATTTTCAAAAAGAAGTGCATTTGTAGGGAGATATTCTGTCTTTATAAAAATGCCCTTTATCCACAAAAGCTCCCTGAAACAAAGTAGTAGTAGTCCTTACAAAGTTGAAATATCAAGGAAAATTTGCTAAATATTTGAATTTTGAACCCTGTTTGACCCTTGTCACGTGGTGTAAACAGCAACACTTGACTGGAGATGTGTATAACCTACTTGTGAGGAGCCATGCAGTGTTTGATATCTCAGAGTAGAATAATGTGTTTGACTTTCAATTTTTGAATTATATGTTTAGAAGATCAATCTTCATAATATTTCTGCTTTTTTCATATACATGTATAAACAAATTATTATACATTGTAGTTTATGGCTTATCTCAGATACATGCATACTTGCTTTTTTATTTGGATGTAAATGAGTTACAATTCACACTTACCTTGGCTGATCATTGTTTTAAATCCCATAATTCACAATAGCTTCCTTTTGGAAATAACTTTTAGTTTTGTGTTTTAGCAAATGAAATGTCATTTTATTGTTTATACAGTTCTTATGTCACAGCCTTCAATTAAAAACACTTAGTGCTATATAGGTGGCCCTGGGTGTTTGTGTATGAACCATGTACTATGTTCAGAACACAACTTGGCATAATTTAGATCTTGGTTGGTTTAATATGCTTTGCTTTTTTTTCTTTCATAATGATTGATTGATTGATTGAATATTTAGCGTCATTTTTATGCCATCGAGGGCTAACAGACGATCAGTTAACCTAACCACTGTTTCCTGGGATTAACCAGTACTCGAGCACACCTCGTCTCCGCAAGTAACTGATAACTTTCCCACTTGAATCAGTGGTGAGAGACAAATGATAATGAGACGCAATGTCGTATATCAATCATCACGGAGACTGTTGCCGGGCGGGGGATTCGAACTCACGACCCCTGGATTGATAGTCAGACGCGTAACCGACTGAGCTAATCGGGCCCGGCTTCTTTCATAATGAAGTAGGAACCAAACTCCTACATTTGAAAACATATTCCAATATTGTCTGTATCTACGTTTTGGTTAACGACTGTTTCTTTGATTAGGAAATGAAAATTCACCTAGCCAAAACTGATGTTGAAATGTTATTAACGGACATGAAACAATATCCATAACTGTTCTACAGGAATGTATTTATTTTCATCATCATCATCATCATCATCATCAGCATCATAATCACTTCCCCACTTTCCCCATCTGTGCCTCAATTTTTGTCCTGAATGCCATCTGACAATAAATATATTTTTAAGTTCTGTGTCTAACTATAGTTATTTTCATCAACATTAATTGACCAGTCTGGTGTAACTAAATGATCTTGAAATCACACTCATTATAATCAAATAAATGAAATAATATACGAAATTGTTCCCTCGAAACCTTCAAAGTATTTCCACATTTTCTTCCATTTGTAAGTTTTGCCAGGGAAATTGTGAACCTAAATAGAATGGGTCATTCTATTATGTTAAAGGGGTTTCTGTATTTTCAATCTTTTTATGTTTTGTCTCACAAATAATTGTTTGCCCTTTACTTGTGTCCAAGCCATTTATTTACAATTCATTACAACATGTATGCCTGTTTGATATAAGTCCATAATAAATAGATAAACCATTTTTCATAAATAGTTTTATTCTCTCTCAGTAAATAATGTACTAATCCATGGAACTTGACCCAAATAATTTCACTTTATCTCTTTGATCATGACCAGAGATGTGTAATATGTAGCCCAGCATGAAACTGTAAATTGGATGTATCTAATTAGCAATTTTGTTTATTATGCATGCAGATAAGATGTCCATTGCAATATATTTGAGTGCTGTGTTTGCTGTACTAAATCTGGGGAAACCTTTATTTTAATCCATAATTCTGAGGAACCTGAATGTACAATAAACATTGTTGCTTAGATTAACTTCCATAATATCAATCAATTATATTTACAAGAAATTCAGTGTGTATTAACTTGCAATAGGCAGTATCACCTATGGCTATGCTGGTAGTTACAGCTTATGTTGGACATGAGTATTATCAAATAACTGTAGTAAACTTGTCGGCTGCTAGTGATAAGCCCCGCCTATAATACTGTGTGTAGGAGCTACCGGCGATGGGCCTTTAAGCCAGGTATGATAAACTGTTTGTAATGTTAAATTCAAAACGTTGATCCGTCGAGGCCGATTGGCCTAAGAGACTGTCTCAGTATCATATATATCTCAAAGCTGATGTGGCGCGTTTAAGTCCGCCTTCGTCAAAATATGTATATGCGATAGCGTTACCAGTCTATCCGAGTCCCTGATATCTCCCGAATACGGTATATCACCCAATGAAAAAGCAGGAAATGCTATGCCTGTACCACATTTCATATACCAAACTGTGACGTCACTCAACTTTCTCTGACACAAATGACCAATCAACATGCTCAAATTCGATTGCTATGTAACGGACCCAAGTGGGCGAGCTGGGTCCGATCTATAGATTACAGCGCTGCGTCCAGTTCGCATATACATTTACTTTGTTTGCAAGCCTTTGATAACAGAAGTCAACCGAATGACATGTTCGTTTTAAACGTTTGGTGACAGAGTAAAAACCTCTGAGAGCTGTTAACTTGTGTTTAATCATGTGACTAAATGAGACATGGAGAGACAGCGCCGAGCAGACCGATTTCCGTATACTTTTTGTTTCTTTGGTCACCGTTTGCGTTTACAAACGGAGTAAACATGTTTAACCGTGCTGAACGCAGCCCTGATACCTTGCGAAAGGGTGATGTTTCTACTCTATATATTATACTGAGATTTGTAATGGGGTGTGGCACGTTTGCGTGCGTGCGTGTACAGTATGTACAATCTATGTACTGATTATGTTATACTGTTGTTGGGGTTGTATCGTTTGAATGATAAGTCACTTAGTTTTGGAATGGTAAAGGGTGGAGTTGTGATAAATAAGATATTTATATTTATATAAATAAGATCCTTATCGTGGCTGTGCTTCCAGACGACCCCTGAATCATATGTAATTGTCTATAAATAATACCAATTAAACATTTGGGCGGATCCCTCTTATCTGAAATCAGCTATACTTTGTTAACAAACAAGTTGTTATTCTGTTTTAATCAACTGACCAATCACCGCTCAAAGGTCGTACCTGTAAATGATTGATCTATTGTTTTGTCTTTCAGATAAGTGTATAAATTGGCAGTTGGTTTACATATATTGCGTATGCGATGTATATCTGATATATCGACCGTGGTTCACAGTTTGTTTTAATTGTACGTTTTAATGAAGTATGGGATATAAATTAACTTCGATATATTATGATCTCAACTTTTGCGTTCAAAAGCTGCGCATGTTATTTTTTTACTCGCTGGGCGCAATGCATTAACTTACGTTCTAGCGACAACTTTAGAAAGACGTTTCTTGTTTTCGGTATTATTTAGTTTGTTTATAAGGGATAATAGAATATGCCGCAACCAGTCTAGCCCAGTCCCCGATATCTCTCCAATCAGGTCTGTTCAATCCCGATGAAAAAGTAGGGAATTCCAATTCATGGCTATTGATCGCTTATCAAAATGTGACGTCATTCAATTTTCCCTGAAGCTAGTGACCAATCAACGTGTTCAAATCTCACTGCTATGTAAGGGACATACGCGGGAAAGCTGGGTCCAGTCTACAAACTAATGTAACACCCTTGCGACTATATTCACAAAAAGAAAGTGCAGTGACATTCCTTATTTTTTCGGTGTTTATAATAGAATATTGCTTAAACCAGTGTTAGAGAGCTTGAGGTGTTTTGTACATATAGCAGAATTTCGGTGAATGTCTCACTACACAGTTGCGGCCATCTTTAAATGGCGGTAATAAGATTGATGATTCTTGTGCCAAAAAATGAGTCTAATGTCGTTCGGATCTAAATTTTCAAAACGGTTCACTGGGACTACGATTTCTTGCTGTAGATGACTGCATTTGTTTTATCGTGGAAATCCTAGACCTTATATTAATTAGAACGAAGAACAAAATTCAACTGTGTAGTGAGACCTGAATGGGCCTTAAAATTCTAAGGAAGCAGGGGACAGTTTCACTGATGTTCATAAGTTGTGAATTTTGAAGTTATGAAAAAAGTCGGGAAATTCATTCAGTTCTTATTTTACAATCTTTTGTAAGCCTTATAAAAAGTAATTTTTCTAAAATTTACAAAAAATAATGCGCATATGAAACGTTCCTAGATGCCATATTTGTCATTTTTACTTCCTGTTCTCTAGCCTTCGCAAGATATCGATCAATAATTTATTTTCAGCTCTTTACATGAAAGATTATCGAATCCAATAAAAGAAAAAATAGAAAAAACCATAATTGTAGACCTAAACAGAAATTAGTAAATAAATACGCTTCCATTTTTGTATTAAGCAACAATATATATATACACAAGTGTAAGTTTGAGATTTATTGAATATTTAGCGTTATGTTTATGCCATCGAGGGCTAAAAGACGATCGGATAATTTAACCACTATCTTCTGGGATCATGAACGGTTAATCAGTACTCAAGCACACCCCATCTCCGCAAGTAACTGATAATTTTTCTCACTTCAATCAGCGGTGAGAGACGAATGACAATGAGACACAATGTTGTATATCAATCATCAAAGAAACTGTTGCCAGACAGGGATTCGAACTCACAACCCCTTGATCGATAGTCAGACGATATACCGACTGAGCTAATCTGGCCTGGATTAAGAAAGCACGCACGCACGCACACCCCCAACCCCCACCACAAATACGCACACATACGCTTACAAATGGTGTTTAATATCTTATACCTAAACAGTTTAATCAAGGAGTCACTTTAAACAAAGGTACTTTATTCTTCAGGCATTTGTTTCACACATGATTCGTAAACAATCGCATCTAATATCAAACACGTGTCTCACAATAGTTTATTGCAAAAATAACAATAATGTAATTGCCGACAATATGACAATTTACTACTGTTAGGTCCTTGAACCAAAGTAGACGGATAGTTATAATTCAAACACATACTATTAAAATTGACTATAATTTTATAATTGAGACATTAAATTTACCATCTAAATGGAGTATACGTATTAAAAAGGGAGATTTATTGAATGGAATTTATGCGTTGTAATATGACAGTGACGATATCAATGGTGAAACGACAAAAGTGTTGAAACGTGATATTACATTATATAAAACAGAAATACTATTAAGATATAACGATAAGACATTTTTCATTAAATAAGGCGAGATTTAATTGGTTTATAAATTCATGGTGAAGAAACGAGAAATGAAAACACATACGGAAATGAAAATGGATATTAAGGCCATATCTGAACCAAATGGTGACACGGTCACAGAGCAAAAAGAGTCCCTTCCCTTGACGGACATCATAAAGAAATTTCAAAAAGTGAAAGAAGGTCGATTCAAACCAAAGGACAAAAGGAAACTGAACTTGCCTCCTCGTCAAACATATGATGCAGATGACTGTAAAAGTCATTTTGATAAAACCACTTTAAAGACATTATTTGAAGTAAAGACACCTGAACCAGGATTATATCTCTCTGCGTGTGAAGACGAAGTAGATGAAGGACCAACGCAATCAACATCTCGGAGGCGAATGTCTCTTCCAAGTCTCTTTCATCCTTTCTCGCCAATACTTCCTTTTAAATCAGACAGCATGGAAAGTATTAGAGAGAAAAAAACATATCGATAAAAAAATGGAAACACACGCTTTGCGCACAAACCGGCGTCATTCCTTATCGCACGTAATAAACGAGTACTCCAAGAAAGACGTTGGTGAGTTATCCAAACTTGAAAAGCTTAAGCTCCTCAATACAGCAATGCAGGCCCGTAACAATGGAGATGAAGTTGAACTAGATGATGATGACAAAAAAATGCTTCGTGGATACCTTACCGGTGAAGAACTCCATGCATTTTATACTTTATGGGACAGACCTGATAAAGCTAAGATAGATGAAAGGCTACGTGCCCATAGAAAACTTCATCACATAACACAAAGCACAGATAATAAAGACAATGTGCGCCCAGGAATATTTTCTTTGTAGAATTAGTCAGTGATTTTCATAAAACAATGGATGCAAAAATGTTTATTGAACTTAATGACATATTTCTTGTGAGTTTATGAAAATCATCATATTTATACACACACTGAATTCAAACTAAATATCATATAAGTGTGAATTGTACTTAAAATGTGTTTTTCAATTCATTATGCATTTGTTATGATTTCATGAAAATGATCACTTTAAAATATCCTTGAACTAAAGTCAATTATTCTTAAAATGTAAAATTTGCCTGTGTTAGTTGCATAAAAAACGTTCTTTGGATAGTCATGAATGAACACCAATTAGTACATTTATCTATTTAAATAGATTATCTTTATACGTATACCAACAGTCGTTCAAGGTTTTATTCTTTATTTAAGTGTCATCATGGTTAGAACATAGTATGCAAACAATACAAAACAATCCTCACATCTAACAAATAACCATGCCATTCTATAAAGAATTATAAGAGACTTGTTATGAAATAATTGTACAAAATTGCACCAAATTGTTATGTAAACCCTATATAGCCGGACCCGATAAGCTCAGTCGGTTATACGTCTGACTATCAATCCAGGCGTGTCTCATCGCTGATTCAAGTGGGAAATTTATCAGTTACTTACTGAGATGGGGTTTGCTCGAGTACTGGTTGACCTTTCAAGATCCCAGGAAACAGTGGTAAGGTTAACTGATCGTCTGTTAGCGCTCGAAGGCATAAAATGACACTACATATTCAATTAATCAATGATCCTATATAATGTTATATTAATTAATTTATTAAAGTTACCGCAGATGCTAGTTCTTCATTATTATTTTTTTAATGAGGTTTCACATTTTAGGTTATGTACGGCATATCCAGTTTTACTGAGACCATCTTCGTTTTAATAAACAGTTTAAAGAATACTAGTATTTTAAACATATATTATCGATTTTCACAACAGCACAATAGTTACGGTAAAACAAAACTGTATGCGTAATTATTGACACTCTTATGTTTTCAAGTTTCTGTTTAAAGTCAATCAAAGAAAAGCATCTAAGTAATCACGATTTAGACTGATTCTGGAAAAGCTGCATTTTGGTTCACTGACGACATTCATTAAACAAAATTAAAGTAACCAGTCAAAATAATTAAAGTAAGTATTTAAGTAAAGCTTTTGGTAAAAAAGAAACTAAATCCTTTGCGTGGGAAAAAATTCATGTGGCATGTGGCGTGAGAATGTTGCATAAATAAATACCCGTCCATCCCAAATAAACAGACTACACTTAAGAGAAAAAGAAACGCCTCATTCTAACTCATTGTACAATAATTTGTTCACCGTGATTCAAAATCAGAAAAGAACAATCCCATTCGCAAATTTCATCATTTAAGAGAATTTATGGTTCATTTGACTGCATTTCTTGGTTGCATTATGCTTCAAATTTTGAATTTCAATAGACTGTGTTCAGAGCAATTTCACTGACACAATCAGTAGCTAGTGCATCCACCTCTACTGGCAACCACAGCAGCAAGACGTGGCCCCATGGAACCGCACTAGTTACGTAGCAGATACGTTGGATTCTGACCAACTCCTGGTGGAGCGCTGTTGTCAGTTCCTGGACGTTGGCAGGCTGTGGTTGACGTTGACTAACCGCCATCCAAAGTAATCCGAGGAGTGTTCAATTGGATTGCAGTTAGGTGAACACGCCGGCCAAGGCAAGACGTCAATGTTGTGGGTCTGTTAAAAGTTTCTGGTGACACGTGCAACGTCAGGTGGCGCGTTGTCATGCTGGAAGACCAGGCCCTGACGGTGCCGGAATATAGGGACAACCACAGGACGTAATATCTGGTTGATGTGACGCCTAGCTGTGATATTACCTTGGCACACGACGAGTTGGAACTTAAACCTATGGTTGATGGCTGCCAAGACCATAACTCCGCCCCTACCGTAACGGTTGTGCCGCAAAACGCAATTGTTAGCGTAGCGTTCATGGCGTCGTCTTTAAACACGGATACGTCCATCTGCGTTCGACAAGTTGAGACGTGACTCGTCACTAAACACTACGTTGTGCCGACGCTGACCGCGATGGTTGTGGGCCCAAATAAGACATTGGTGACGGTGACGTCGCATAAAAACTAACACTAAACGTGACGTGGATTCAGCCGTCAGAAATCTGACAAGCAGATGGCGTTGACGTATGTATTTATTCTGCCGTATTGACGTTACTGAACGTTGCCTATCGACAAACGTTCCCGTGTCTCTGACACGGCGAACGAGACGCAACATTGTCTAACCATAGACGTTAATACGTCCATCGACTTGTTCTTGCGTTCACCCACATTCAAGCATGGCCAAAACGATGGTCTTCTCTTCGAAATTTAGCCTCGGCATTATCAGAAACGGGATAATTGTCAGAAAATCTCTTAAAATATGGTTGTATGTCGACTCACACTTGTACCTGTCCAAAATTCACTCGATAAAACCACATGGTTGACACGCACGGGCTGCACGAGGAAATCATGAGCAGGTACATGAATTTAACAATGAGCTGAATAAAAACGAGTTTCGGTTGGTTGAGTTTGTCGGTCCGAGTACATGTACATTTCTGACATTTCCCCCAAAATTTAAACTATGTAACGAAAATAACGCCAAATTTCGATGAAGCGTTTCTTTATCTCGTCAGTGTAGATAAACGCGACCGAGTCAGTGTCACATAATGCATGGGTAGATAAGAAGACACACTATTTATGATAAGGTGGTACATGTATTTCCAAATTGAGATTTTTTCCCCCTGCTTAAAGATGCATCATCTGTAACTTTCTGTTAAGCAAACGATGGAAAGTGTATTGAATCATAAAGAGGAAGTTCACATTCGAAGATAATGGTTGGTTCTGTCCTTGCAGTTTAGCCTTTTTATGAGCAAATAATTAATGCGAAGATCGACCTTTTTTCCGTTTTATTCGTCAATGTTTTAGCATTACCCGATACTGACCAATGAGTGACATTATCAAGGGCCGCGATTCAGTATTTTATCAAAACAATTAAACATTTTGACACTATAGAGACAAAATACAATATAAGTTATTGAACAGAATATCCATAATATTCGATGTTTGATATAAATGTGCAGTCTCACTGCTAAGCTTGAAAACAATATCGACGATATAGGCGAGGCCTCTTTAAAATGGTTATATAAAATATATTTTATCTTAAAAGTCATAAACACTCTGGTTCACCGTTTTATTCTTTCAACACTGTAAACTCTTTTCCGTCTGTCATCAACACATCTAATTTCTTATTACACACATGAGCTTTGCTTTCATTTTCAACAAAACAGAACAGAACAGAACAGAACAGAAATTGTATTTGGATATACATACATGTATTACAATATATTAATTGCAATAACAGGTGAGCACAAAATAAGACAAAATGACAAATACGTTGGTAGTGGTTTGACAAATAGCATTATAATTTCGGGATTTTCACTCTATATATTAATTGTTAAATACTTCATTTATTTATATTTTTATTAGTATTTTAGGCGGAGAGTGTATTTAGCAACATAACATAACAAAAACAGTTATTACAGGGAACAGTATTGGAATCTAGAGCATCAGTAAAAAAACAAAACCAAAACCAAAATATAATAATTTTGTCACACACTGTAGTCAGTATTTATGATATGGCCAACGCAATGCCGCAGCATTTTCACGTGTACTAAATGCGTTATGAATGAAATACTGTTTGGGTGTATCGGGGTCACCAATTCATTACACTCAATCCAGTAGTGATGATGTGTAAGCGAACGTAAAATATTTATGATGGATTATCAAACTTCGAATATTCAACTCGATTGGATTATGAATGGAAAGAAAGAGTCCGACGGTAGGAAACACTTTAAAATCATTATACGTATTAATTGTTCTTGCAAGGTAAACTAAAAATAAGTTATAAGATAGTTTAAGACAATGCCTAGGTTTAGTGAGAGTGGTTTTATGTGTCGCCGGTCACGTAGCCTGTATTTACTCAAGGGTATCCCCACTACACAACCCTCTGCGCAAAATGTATTAAACTACTTAAAACAGCCATAAACATTAACAAAATAATCAACACTGCCTTAAATTCAGTTTAAAAAAAAACATTGAATACTTTATAGTATAACATTAAAAGTTAAAAGGTATTTAACTCCGACTTAAAATCGATTAAAATTTTCATTTTTTTCACCAAATTTTCATAAATTTGGTCTTTACTAACAACAAAAACATTATTTTCAACATATGTAAGTCGATTCCATTGTAACTGAGTACGGATAGTTTAAAGTGTCAACAAGTTGTATTCGTCGTCGATTTGGCTTTACAATGCGAATAAATTACACACGGGATTACAATGGGAATAAATTACACACGGAAATACAATGGGAATAAATTACACACGGGATTACAATGGGAATAAATTACACACGGAAATACAATGGGAATAAATTACACACGGGATTACAATGGGAATAAATTACACACGGAAATACAATGGGAATAAATTACGCACGGGAATACAATGATAAATTCTAGAAATAAAGGTATATCAGGCTTGAAATTTCTCGTGTATACACCCACCAGTGGGAACAATGACCATGTTCCTTTTACGAAGATGAAATTACAATGATTTCTAGTAACAACTATCACTTTGTATCTGTGTTAGCCATAGGCATTCGATGACCCGGATGTGGAAATGTTGGTTCCCCTTCGGTTTAAAATATAAGCCCTAACCGAAACCACTACACATGTGTACTCTTGGGGTAAAGGTTTTATAAGAAAGGCGACCGTGATTATCCCTCCAATTATCGTGGAATGACGCTAATCAATGGTTTATCTAAAATATCCTCGCTCGCTTTGAGAAACAGTAATAATAAATGGTGCGAATCTGAAAATGTGTTCAACGACAGGCTACAGGGACAATCATCATACGATAGATTGTATTTTCGTTCTTCATTCTGTTATGCATAAGTACTTATAGATCTAAATTATACTGTACATTTATAGATAATGAAAAGGCTTTCGATACCGTTATACATGATGCACTGTGGAAAAGGCTCGTCCAATCGGATATAAGTTGTAAATTGGTTAATATCATAAATGCGATCTATAACAACGTGAAATCGTGCATAAAATCACCTAATAGGATTGTATCAGACTTCTTTGATGTTACCATTGGCTTAAAGCAAGGTGAGCCCTTATCATCATGGGGGGCGGGGGAGGGGAGGTACAATAACAGAACTACAAATGGTTTATCAATAATCAGAATTTCGAAATAGTAGATACATTTTGTAATTATAATACTGTGTAAAACAGTAAAATCCGAACTGAGCCGTTTTAGATGAACTAGGTCGATTTCATATATATATATGTGTGTGTGTGTGTGTCATTTTTAAAGAGTGTTCAATTATGTACTGGACTAAGATCATGACGAAATCAAATTCAATTGCGTATAAATCTTTAAATGAACAATTTAACTATTAAAACATTAAATATTGGACCAAACGTATGAACTCGTTCTTAAATAACGTACGGCAAATCTTCAATTCAAATATCAACTATTCTATCTTATTTAAACAAATAATTAGAGAACAATACATGCAAGTTTGGCCTGCACCTGTTCGGCCGAAACTTCAAGATTACAAAAAGGTTTCAACTAGACTGATTTCAAATACGAAGATTACTTAGATTTGTTTCAAACGAAAAGAATCACAAAACTTTTGACACGATAACGTCTTAGTGCCCATACTTTAGAACTAGAATCAGGCAGATATCAAATTTGTAAATTGTGTTCCTTAAATGTTGTTGATTCAGGGTGTCATTTTCTTTTATATTGTTCCCCCCCCCCCCCCCCCCCCCCCCCAAAAAAAAAGAACAATAAGAACCAAGTATTTAAAAGTATATATGATTTCCAAATGTCAATAAATTTATAATCTTGTATCATCTACAAATAAATGACAAGTGCGTAATATATTATTGAGTGCGATATATTACTTAGTGCGTAATATATTACTGAGGCTTTTATGCTAAGAAAAGCTACATTACATACAATGACTGCTTCTTAATTGAATTATTAAAAATGTAATGTCTGGATATGATATCTTACAATGTTTGACTGTTAAAGAGTCTATTTCCTATGTTTGTATTTTATGTGGCTATGTCATATTTGTTTAAAATTGATATTCTTTGTAAATAACCACAGGCAACTGGACATTGTCGTTTTGCTAATAAAACTGAAACTGAAACTGTAATCAGTGAGATCTTATAAAGTAAAAGTAGTAACGAGAATCATCGTTCGTTCATCCTTTGTAATGGGGCGTGGTCGTCGTTCCCGATGGTGGTGTAGGCACGAGAAATGTCAAGCTCGATATACATTTGTTTCTCGAATTTCTCATTGTACTCCGATATATAATTTATTCGCATTGCAGAGTAACATTGATGACGAGTAGAACTTGTTGAAACTTTAAATTACCAGTGCTCAGCCAGAAAGCAAATTTTCACTGGAATCGACTTACATGCTTTGAGAGTAATGTTTTAGTTCTTAGCTAAGACCTATGAACATTAGTGAAAACATGATGATGAAAGAAAGCTGAACGCAACATGCTTGGATGATTGGTAATCGATTTTAAGTTGGATTTATATACCTTTTAATTATATATTATTAGTATACAAAGATTTTGATAGTTCAATACATATTTTGCGCAAAGTGGATGGGTAGTAGGGGGTTCCCTTATGTAGGCCCTGGCTACGCACCGTATTCCTGTGGTTGATAGTTGTTTCTTAAGTTTGATAATGTTTGGTCTTTTGATTTTGAAAGCATAGATTTATCTGGTTTCTCCTTGATGTTTGGGCATATAATTAAAAATACTTTCTGTTGTCAATGTCATTTATGGTACAAAGTCGACATTTACGGTTACATATGATTGTCCGTTTGGAAGTGGAACAAGGGCCTTTCGCAAATATTGTGGCAAAATAATTAAGTAATTCCTAAGCCCGATGCTGTTTTCGAACGTGTTGTACATTTTGCCAATTGGAGATTGTTCTAGTTTTGATGACCATTTTTTTATTGGAATGGTCAATTTAGGTTTGTTTAACTATTTTATCAATATTACTACGAATGGATTGAAGCATTTGCTGGTACGAGAGATAGGACAGTTTTTGATTGAATAAGTTTACACTAGATTCTAGTTATACGAGATTTGATAACACTATCAAGTGGGTGTCGACCAAGTTGTTCGGCATATATCATGTATCTTCGGATACTTTTTCCTGATTTGATTTTCTAAGAAACTCACAATGAATGTGTTCAATCAAATCAATAGTTTCATAGCCTCACATTTCACAGGTGTAGGTTCAAATAAGGATGCCAGTATAGTCGAACAGTTTTATGTATAAATCGATAGGAAGATTTGAATTATTTATTCTCACTAATAGCTTATACATTATTTTGTTTATCTACGTAACTATGTGATTTCTACATGAAAGGCAACTACGTGTACTTTAAAAGCCAAGCAAAACTCCTAAATATTTGTATTATTTTACTGTTTTTATGATTGTCCTAATTGAATTTACAGTTTACTTATATGGTTTGTTTGTTAAAAAAACCCCAAACATTTTGCCTGTCAATGCGATATGCATTTATGTTAATTTATCCAGATTCGGACAAGATTTCAGAAAGTTGGTAATTAGAGTAATACAGTCGTCACTATTTAAATTTGGCCAGTTAAGATTTCAGTTTCTGTTTAAAAGTCGATCTTCCATGTAAATACTATTAAATTCCAGCAACCGAAATTGGACCTCACTCACATTTAACGTGGCTGACATGTAATACAAGTTATCGGTTATGCAATCGATGTATTTTATAATTGTTCTAAAACTAACCATCATATCAAACAAACTGTTCATTTTATCATTCATTACCATGGTAACAAACCGTTATTTGGACGGAACTGTCATGGTTTGACAACTGGTGGGAAGGTGGGGCGAAGCCGCTGGCGTGGTGCTCCACTCTCTAACACACTCTGTCATTGGCTCCGGACTACTTTCGACTTCACCGGACTTTCCAGGCACATGATCACTGCCATTTCAATTGCGTTATAATCGAGAAAACGCGTTGCGTTAAAAAAAACAACAAGTAAATAGTTCATCAGTTATTCGTGTTAAAACTGCTTTATAGTTTTTGTTCTAATTTAAAATGGCGCTGCTTTGTTTCTAGTTTTATTGTCTGGATTTAACAATATGCTTACAACTGCATTAACTGTTCTTACTAAGTTTCGTAAAAAATCTTGACAGTTAGCCTGTTGCAGAGGTGAATGAGTCTAACGAACGATAACTCTGCGAAGGAGATTGGTGGCGCTCGTGGAGCTGGATGATCGACAGTATATTGTTATTCATGTTAATATTTGGCCCTGTTTGTCGTGTCTTTCCGTAACATACTGCCGAGATAAAAGAGAGTATTCGATCCTGTCTACATGTATTTTCCGGCAACATACTCTCTTAATAAAAGGGAGTACTCTACTCTGTTAACATGTGTCCTTCTGCAACATACTCTCTTAATAAAAGGGAGTATTCGACTCTGTTTACATGTGTCATTCTGAAACATACACATGTAATATAAGAGAGTATTCTACTCTGTTCACTTGAGTCTTTCTGTAACATACTCTCTTAATAAAAGGGAGTAATCGACTCTGTTTACATGTGTCTTTCTGCAACATACTCTCGTAATAAAAGGGAGTATTCGACTCTGTTATTCGACTCTGTTTACATGTGTCTTTCTGTAACATACTCTCTTAATAAAACGGAGTTTTCTATTCTGTTTACATGTGTCTTTCTGTAACATACTGTCTTAATAAAAGGGAGTAATCGACTCTGTTTACATGTGTCTTTCTGCAACATACTCTCGTAATAAAAGGGAGTATTCGACTCTGTTTACATGTGTCTTTCTGTAACATACTCTCTTAATAAAACGGAGTATTCTATTCTGTTTACATGTGTCTTTCTGTAACATACTGTCTTAATAAAAGGGAGTAATCGACTCTGTTTACATGTGTCTTTCTGCAACATACTCTCGTAATAAAAGGGAGTATTCGACTCTGTTTACATGTGTCTTTCTGTAACATACTCTCTTAATAAAACGGAGTATTCTATTCTGTTTACATGTGTCTTTCTGTAACATACTGTCTTAATAAAAGGGAGTATTTGACTCTGTTTACATGTGTCTTTCTGTAACATACTCTCTTAATAAAAAGGAGTATTTAACTCTGTTTACATGTGTCTTTCTGCAACATACTCTCGTAATGAAATGGATTATTCTACTATGTTTACATGTGTCTTTCTGTAACATACTCTTTTAACAAAATGGAGTATTCGAATCTGTTTACATGTGTCTTTCTGCAACATACTCTCGTAATAAAAGGGAGTATTCGACCCTGTTATTCGACTCTGTTTACATGTGTCTTTCTGTAACATATTCTCTTAATAAAACGGAGTATTCTATTCTGTTTACATTTGTCCTGTCTTAATAAAAGGGAGTATTTGACTCTGTTTACATGTGTCTTTCTGCAACATACTCTCTTAATAAAACGGAGTATTTGACTCTGTTTACATGTTTCTTTCTGCAACATACTCTCGTAATGAAATGGATTATTCTACTATGTTTACATGTGTCTTTCTGTAACATACTCTCTTAACAAAATGGAGTATTCGACTCTGTTTACATGTGTCTTTCTGTAACATACTCTCTTAATAAAATGGAGTATTCGACTCTGTTTACGTGTGTCTTTCTGTAACATACTCTCTTAATAAAAGGGAGTAATCGACTCTGTTTACATGTGTCTTTCTGCAACATACTCTCGTAAAAAAAGGGAGTATTCGACTCTGTTATTCGACTCTGTTTACATGTGTCTTTCTGTAACATACTCTCTTAATAAAACGGAGTATTCTATTCTATTTACATGTGTCTTTCTGTAACATACTGTCTTAATAAAAGTGAGTATTTGGCTCTGTTTACATGTGTCTTTCTGTAACATACTCTCTTAATAAAAGGGAGTATTTTACTCTGTTTACATGTGTCTTTCTGCAACATACTCTCGTAATGAAATGGATTATTCTACTATGTTTACATGTGTCTTTCTGTAACATACTCTCTTAACAAAATGGAGTATTCGACTCTGTTTACATGTGTCTTTCTGTAACATACTCTCTTAATAAAATGGAGTATTCGACTCTGTTTACATGTGTCTTTCTGTAACATACTCTCGTAATAAAACGGAGTATTCTATTCTGTTTACATGTGTCTTTTTGTAACATACTCTCTTAATAAAAGGGAGAATTTGACTCTGTTTACATGTGTCTTTCTGCAACATACTCTCGTAATAAAAGAGAGTATTTGACTCTGTTTACATGTGTCTTTCTGTAACATACTCTCGTAATGAAATGGAGTATTCGACTCTGTTTACATGTGTCTTTCTGCAACATACTCTTGTAATAAAAGAGAGTATTCGACTCTGTTTACATGTGTCTTTCTGCAATATACTCTCGTAATAAAAGAGAGTAATCGACTCTGTTTACATGTGTCTTTCTGCAACATACTCTCGTAATGAAATGGAGTATTCGACTCTGTTTACATGTGTCTTTCTGTAAAGTACTGTCTTAATAAAAGAGAGTATTCAACTCTGTTTACATGTGTCTTTCTGTAACATACTGTCTTAATAAAAGGGAGTATTTGACTCTGTTTACATGTGTATTTCTGTAACATACTCTCTTAATAAAACGGAGTATTCTATTATGTTTACATGTGTCTTTCTGTAACATACTCTCTTAATAAAAGGGAGTATTTGACTCTGTTTACATGTGTCTTTCTGCAACATACTCTCGTTATAAAAGAGAGTATTCGACTCTGTTTACATGTGTCTTTCTGCAACAAACTCTCGTAATAAAAGAGAGTATTCGACTCTGTTTACATGTGTCTTTCTGCAATATACTCTCGTAATAAAAGAGAGTATTCGACTCTGTTTACATGTGTCTTTGTGCAACATACTCTCGTAATAAAAGAGAGTATTTGACTCTGTTTACATGTGTCTTTCTGCAATATACTCTCGTTATAAAAGAGAGTATTCGACTCTGTTTACATGTGTCTTTCTGCAACATACTCTCTTAATGAAATGGAATATTCGTCTCTGTTTACATGTGTCATTCTTTAACATACACTCGTAATAAAAGGGAGTAGTCTACTCTGTTTACATGTGTCTTTCTGTAACATACTCTCATAATAAAATGGAGTATTCGACCCTGTCTACATGTGTCTTTCTGTTACATACTCTATGAATAAAAGGGAGTATTCGACTCTGTTTACATGTGTCTTTCTGTAACAAACTCTCATAATATAATGGAGTATTCTACTCTGTTTACATGTGTCTTTCTGTAACATACTCTCATAATAAAATGGAGTATTCGATCCTGTCTACATGTGTCTTTCTGTAACATACTCTCTTAATAAAAGGGAGTATTCTACTCTGTTTAAATGTGTCTTTCTGTAACAAACTCTCATAATATAAGAGAGTATTCTACTCTGTTTACATGTGTCTTTCTGCAACATACACTCGTAATGAAGTGGAGTATTCGACTCTGTTAACATGTGTCTTTCTGTAACATACTCTCTTAATAAAATGGAGTATTCGACTCTGTTTAAATGTGTCTTTCTGTAACAAACTCTCATAATATAAGAGAGTATTCTACTCTGTTTACATGTGTCTTTCTGCAACATACACTCGTAATGAAATGGAGTATTCGACTCTGTTAACATGTGTCTTTCTGCAACATACTCTCTTGATAAAAGAGAGTGTTCGACTCTGTTAACATGTGTCTTTCTGCAACATACTCTCTTGATAAAAGAGAGTGTTCGACTCTGTTTACATGTGTCTTTCTGCAACATACTCTCTTGATAAAAGAGAGTGTTCGACTCTGTTTACATGAGTCTTTCTGCAACCTACTATCTTAGTGAAATGGAATATTCTACTCTGTTTACATGAGTCTTTTTGTAACATACTCTCTTGATAAAAGGGAGTATTTGACTCTGTTTACATGTGTCTTTCTGTAAAATACTCTCCTAATAAAAGAGAGTGTTCGACTCTGTTTACATGTGTCTTTCTGCAACATACTCTCGTAATGAAATGGAGTATTCGACTCTGTTTACATATGTTTCTCTGTAGCATACTCTCTTAATAAAAGGAGTATTTATCTCTGTTTACATGTGTCTTTCTGTAACATGCTCTCTTAATAAAATGGTGTGTTTGACTCTGTTTACACGTGTCTTTTTGCAACATACTCTCGTAATAAAAGGGACTGTTCGACTCTGCTCACATGTGTCATTCTGTAACATACACTCTTAATAAAAAGGAGTATTCTTCTCTGTTTATCTGTGTCTTTCTGCAACATACTCTCGTAATAAAAGAGAGTATTCCAATCTCTTTACATGTGTCTTTCTGCAACATACTCTCTTAATAAAAGACACTGTATGACTCTGCTCACATGTGTCATTCTGTAACATACTCTCTTAATAAAAGGGATAATTCGACTCTGTTTACATGTGTCTTTCTGCAACATACTATCGTAATAAAATGGAGTATTCTATTCTGTTTACATGTGTATTTCTGTAACATGTTCCCTTAATAAAATGGAGTATTCGACTCTGTTTACATGTGTCTTTCTGTAACATACTCTCTTAATAAAAGGAATTATTCGACCATGTTTACATGTGTCTTTCTATAATATACACTCGTAATAAAAGGGAGTATTCAACTCTGTTTACATGTGTCTTTCTGTAACATACTCTCATAATAAAAGGGAGTATTTTACTCTGTTTACATTTGTCTTTCTGTAACATACTCTTGAAATAAAAGGGATTATTTGACTCTGTTTACATGTGTCTTTCTGTAACATACTCTCGTAATAAAAGAGAGTAATCGACTCTGTTTACATGTGTCTTTCTGCAACATACTCTCTTAATAAAAGGGACTTTTCGACTCTGCTCACATGTGTCATTCTGTAACATACTCTCTTAATAAAAAAGTATGTTCGACTCTGCTCACATGTGTCTTTCTGCAACATACTCTCTTAATAAAAGGGACTGTTCGACTCTTCTCACATGTGTCTTTCTGCAACATACTCTCTTAATAAAAGGGAGTAATCGACTCTGTTTACATGTGTCTTTGTGTAACATACTCTCGTAATAAAAGGGAGTATTTGATTCTGTTTACATGTGTCTTTCTGCAGCATACTCTCGTAATGAAATGGAGTATTCGACTCTGTTTACATGTGTCTTTCTGTAACACACTCTCTTAATAAAAGGGATTATTCGACTCTGTTTACATGTGTCTTTCTGTAACATACTCTCGTAATAAAATGGAGTAATCGACTCTGTTTACATGTGTATTTCTGTAACATACTCTATTAATAAAATGGAGTTTTTGACTCTGTTAACATGTGTCTTTCTGCAACATACTTTCGTAATAAAAGGGAGTATTCTGCTCTGTTTCCATGTGTCTTTCTGCAATATACTTTCGTAATAAAAGAAAGTATTTGACTCTGTTTACATGTGTCTTTCTGCAACATACTCTCGTAATGAAATGGAGAATTCGTACTGTGTACATGTGTCTTTCTGCAACATACACTCGTAATGAAATGGAATATTCGACTCTGTTTAATGTGTCTTTCTGTAACATACTCTCGTCATAAAAGAGAGTATTCTACTCTGTTTACACGTGTCCTTCTGAGCAGACTGTCGAGATAAAAGGGAGTATTCGATTTTGTTTACATGTCTTGTCGTAACATACTGTCGAAAATTAGAGGGACTTTTCGACTCTGATGTAACACAGAACTATTTGACCTTGTGCATCGATGTCTTTCCGTGATATGCTTCTTCCGTCAGATACCCTAAAGACGATACAAACTTTGAATATCAAAGTATCATATGTATCCATTTGTGTATGTAATGTATGTTGTTGTGCGCAGTAAAGTACTTATACATATACATTAAAATATGAAAAATGCGCTGATTTCCCCTTCATTGCAAAACAAACTTATTGTTTGATATACATACCACCAAATTAAGGGCTATAAATATATTTTTATGCTAGTAAACCAAAATTATATACATTTAGATTTCTTTGGTAAAGGGGAATAAGCCATGCTTACTTAAACACTGCGTTACATTAGTAGTGATTTCCCTTCTATTT
The DNA here is from genome assembly GCA_029582155.1 of Panopea generosa. Taxonomy (NCBI): domain Eukaryota; kingdom Metazoa; phylum Mollusca; class Bivalvia; order Adapedonta; family Hiatellidae; genus Panopea; species Panopea generosa. The sequence continues at coordinate 20,239,052 of CM055900.1, read as the reverse complement.
TTAATAAATAAAGAATGAGAACTTGAACACAATATATTAATTAATCAAATAAAGAAACTATCTATTAATCAATGATGGGCACACAAATACTTTTAAAGCTATGGTATATGTTAACCCTCTTAAAAACAAACTTAAACCGTCCGGGTTATCGATTAGTTATTTAGTTTTTAAATTAACTGGACAACTAAAATCCAGAGAAATATTTCCCTCTACCGGTTAAAGGATAACGCAAACACCCAAGATTAAATACTATGGCCGTTTGATAATGACGACTATAGTTAAAACAATTTGACAGGATTCTTTTCATGGTTAATAGTCTATACAAATAATTACAAATACCACACATGCATTGTTAATGACTCGTTTTGCCCTTAAACAATAACACAAGTGTCTTATAAAACTAGTTTTTGAACATAAATTATATTTGAGCGATATTTAACACTATTAGAACGAAGAAAATTACGTTTCGAACTTATTGTATATTTGTAATAATATTAAACATAATTAGAAGCATGAAAAGTAGTTCATTTACATTTGGGATTACGGTAAACATTACTATAAAAATGAAAACTTCTTCAACTTAATATTTAATTGGAATAATCCTAAACATAATTAGAAGCATAACAATAGTTCGTATGCTAAATATTTATTTGGAATTACATAAAATAATATAAGAAACATGTAAAGTATGGAAACTAGTCTATACATTTAATATATATTTGGAACGATATAAACATTATTAAAAACATGAAAACTAGTGCTTAAAATAAATATATATATTTTTTAAATAGCATTTAACACTAAAAAAAACATGGAAAGTAGTTTGTAAATGTAATACGTAAACTATATATATATATATATATGGAATAGCATTAAGCATTATTAGAAAGATGAACACTAGCTCGTAAACTAAATAAATATATTTGGCATCACATTAAGCATTAGCATTATGAAAACTAGCGTTTAACATTATTAGAGAGATGAAAAATAATGAGTACAGTCAATATACTTGGTATAATAGTAAGCACTATAAGCAAAATTGAATCCAGTTTGTAAATCAAATACATATTTAAAAAAAAGATTAATCATTATAAAAAAGTTTACATGTTCGTGACATATTATGAAACTAGCATACTACCGAAATAGACCACTCTGTAATACCAGCCATGACATTGCCATAACAATAGCTGATGTCAAATATCTACCGTATACGTTTACTTAATATCTATGCATAGTCAATCAAAATTCATGAATTACTAATAATGAATCAAAGGAATAAAGTTACATTTCACGAGCTTCGGATTAAACTCCAATAATTGGTTAAACCATTTGACAACACTAATTGGTTTATATCTATATATTTGACGGACGTATATCCGTTCACAATAGTTATCAATATAAACAATACAACACTATGAATATATACTGAAACAATTGTAAATAACAAACAAACAAAAGAAACTCCCGATGACCAAGATATCCTTTACAACAAACAAGCGCTTGTGAGACTATTGGATAGTACGAAAAAGAACTATGTCTTGATTATGACATTGTGTAAAAATCTTGTAATCTTGTCTCAGACAATATAAATGGAATTTATTGTATTCTAATATGTATACAATAATAATCTTGATAAAAAGTGTTAATTCAGTGCACCAGCGAGCAAACTCTGATAAACACGGGTGTATTGTTTATGTAGACGCCCTTTAAAATTTTTATAATATGTAAAATACTTATGATAAAACTGTAGAATGATCGGTGTCATCGATTGCGTGCATCAAAGATATAACTGTTTAAACAATTGTAGATAAAGAAACCGTAGACGGGGAGGAGTTGACCACAATCAGGAATGATCGTCGAGTGTTTCTCATTTCGATAGAGACGACAGGATATATTAAGGAAATACATTCAGGACTTTGATGTTCCATACGCTAACATACATGTATGGTACAAGTCCGAGATGACCCGAACAGCTATTAAGTGTGTTGAACTTCACGTATGATAAGAACTGTGTGATTCATCGAGACATATGTCTATAGTTGTCAGATGCGCACGCATGCCATGTGATACATTTTTTAGATTTTCTTTTTTTTTTTAGAAAAAAAAAAATTCTAGAAGTATACGAAAATGTTTTGTTATAACTCTAACAGTAATGATACAAAGTGTGCAGATTTAGATGCTATAGGAAAAATACGAAAAACATAATGGCCGCTGGAAATAATTAACATTAGTGCTTTGTACAATGAGATTTGAATATACAAGTCCATCTAGGCATCGTGTTAGAGGAAAGCCTTTCAAACTATTCTCTGATGAATTGCCAAGGATAGATTTAAACAGAACTTATCTTGACTCATTTCAAAATGGATCTATCGAAAGAGACTCGACTGGAAGAAGATACAGAAGAAGGCAGGAAACTGATTTAACTAACCACGATCGCTTTTCATTGCCTTCTATTGGAACGCCGGAATGGGACAGAATGTCTGGATCGGACCGTCAAAGACCGAGGAGTCAGTCCCCGGAACATATGAATCCTAACCTCGCACGGATAAACCAAAGGATTCGACGACGGTACGGTATAACTGACAGAAGAGAACAATTCTTTCAGCAATTAAACAAAACATCAGCAGGACAGGAAAACGCACTAAACAATCTTAAACAAAATATTGAGGATTTGAAACTTAATGAGAAAAACACTATCTTTGTAGGATATGGAAATGCAGAAAATGGTAAGGATCATGCTGAATCTAAACCAAAGTCAATACTTCAGCAGCTTTTAAACGCATCTGCGAAAGACGCTGCTAAAGTTAAAGAAATGGAAGATGGGCTTAAACATTTCGATCAAGCAATGGTGAACGAACAAAAAGGTAAACGGATTAAAAGAGCACGCAGCGTTCGGAAACAAGTTGAAATAAAAGAAAGTGTAGAGGAAAATATTCAAAACACAAAACTGGAAACGTCAGACACAAAATTAGATATTCCTGATAGTGTAGAGCAAGCTAAACCAGGCATATTAAAGCGCAAGGTCGGAATTCAGAGATCCCAGTCAACGAAATTGACTGTTAAAGAGTGTTTGATTAAACCAAGACTTGTTCATCAAGAAAATATCATATCGGAAAACGCAAATGGCTCTGCAAATACTGGTGACAATGTTAAAATTTCTGTTCATGTTGACACTCCATTAAGCAGACTCAATGACTTATTATACATACCGTTACCGCCAAGTACTCCAAAAGATAGAACGAAACGACGTGTCAACTTTGTCGAACGAGACATTGATGATGAAACAGATATACCTTATAGACATAATATGGTTTCTACCGAAAACAAAACTAAAGTAACATTGAATGAAACTCCAGCCTCATCAGAAAATGGCATGCAAATTAGAGAAGACAATATGGACACACTTAAGTATGAAGAAAATGACGTTTACATCCAAATTAAAGAGGAACCATTCCGTGGTGAAATTCAAAGAAAAAAGCGGGTTAAAAGGAAACGACGAAGCGAAAGTTTTTCAGTGAAAACAACAACTAATGACAAGCAAGGCAAAATTGATGTAGAAAATCAAGATCTAATAGATACGATTTTGTTAACAGCTCAAAAGAAAGAATTCAATAAAGATAAATACATAAATCCTGTCTGGCAGGCGGCGAAAACTCAACAATCATCTGATGCACCCATCAGCAAGACAGAACCATCTCAGAGTACTGCTGTCATTAATATAAGTCCTCCCAATGAACCGACTCGCCAGCCAAGCGGAGGAAAACGCCGGTCCATTTCGAGAAGTCGAAGCATGCGGTCACATATACCTACCATACACATACCACTGGACTTTTTAGAGGAATCGACCACGACTGACAGTTATCTGGGCAGTCCTGGATTCGATACGTTTTCAGAACTCGATATTGACAATATGTTTGACGATTTCGATATTGACGACTTTGCTGAACACATAGACAGAAGGTTGAGCGGAGATGAGCTTATAAAAGCTTATAGGTTATGGGACAGAAAAAGAAAGGAATTTCCAACCGGTTTGAAAAAGATAGAAGCACCCTTGGATCGTGATGAGTTCAATGTATATCCGCCACAATACGGCAATGTGAGATCATATAAAATAACCGGCTAAAACAAAGAGTACAAATAATTCGAAGTGATAAGAAGATCATCGCGTAATGGGTTATTCTTAGATATAGAGCGTGTGGTTAAGTGGTAGAACATTGGACGCTTGAGCTGGTGTCCTAGGTTCGATTCTCCCGTCACAACTATATGTGTGGTGCCCTTGAGCAAGACACTTTATCTGCATATGCTTAGTACTGGTTCCACCGAGGAAGACTTCGAGAGTGATTTTTCGAAGTTCAAAGAACTTGTTTCACAATGGATGTAAAATAAAGAAATTTAAATAAATAAACATTATATATATCTTTTGATATACAGTACTAAAATTGATTTATTCATATTGCAGTTGATAAGACTTTCGGTACTATGTAAATGCCAACTGATGCTTGTATTTTGTTTCTAACGAATAGATTGATAAAATCGCTAACCGTTATATTGTAATGACATTCAAGTGACTCTTAAACCATTTTGAACTGGATTTTGTTGTAGTTGTATGGTGTTTAGCGTCGCTTTCAACAATTTTTCAGTCATATCGCGACGGTGTCTACTTGAGACAGTATTCTAAGCGCTGTCACACTGGAGTATCATGCCGCAGACACATGGTATGATACCCCACCCAATCACATTATATTGACACTGGGCCGACTAGACCTAGAACTCTCCTCTAAATGCTGAGCGTCAAGCGAGAAATCTTTTAATAGCCGTTTTAAAGTCTTTGGTATGACCCGGCCGGGGATTGAACCCTACACCTTCCGCATGCGAGGCGGACCCTCTACCACTAGACCACGCCGCGGTCTGAACTGGATTTTGTATATTCTATAGTAACAATGGTTAGGTTACATGCGTTTTGCTACAAAACATCGCTCCATTATACTTTTCTTCACATTTAAAAAGAGTCAAACTCACGAATGACCACTTATTGTATACATGAAGTAGTATATAACACAATGCATTTAATTTATTTTCCTCAGATGTATGAGTTACTAGGGTCAATGTGATAGCAGTGCTACATGGGAACTACTTTGAATTATATGAATTCGAGAATAAGAATGCCGTGCAAAATTGATACATGCTTGTAATAATATACTAATTATGAATGTTACGTTTCAAGAGGTTCTCCAAATATAGTTGTAATCAAAATACCGCTGACCTTCATGTGCGCTATATCGTGATTGTGACTAATTTGGAAAACTGTCAATTATGAATTTGTAACATACAAATATGCACCTTGTTCATTACGGTTGGATTTGTTACTATATGACAAGTTTGTCATTCCGGCAGTACAACTGCCGCATGGAAGTTAAAATAGTTTTAACGAGAATAGTTCGTCGAAGGTTCTTCATAGAGGTTCAGTTAGCCATACTTATATAGAGGTGATTGTGGATAGTTATACTTATTTAATACAGTCAAACCTGTAAGAGGTCACCTCCATTAAGCAGTCACTTGTAATCAGCAGCCTTATTTGCTATTTCCTTTGCCTATACTTTCAGAGCAAATTAACCTGTATTAAGCAACAGTCTGTCTTAAAATGAAACGTTTGTTTATTTCTTTAACTGACTGCTAAATACAAGCTTGACTGTTTAGTTGACTGTGTTTTCACTCCAGGGGTCGTGTGTTAGAACCCCGCCCGGCAACAGTTTCCATGATGATTGATATACGACATTGTGTCTCATTATCATACGTCTCTCACCGCTGATTCAAATGGAAGATTTATCAGTTACTTACGGAGAATGGGTCTGCTAGCGTATGGTTAACCTTTCAGGATCTCAGGTAACAGTGCTTAGATTAACTGATCGTCTGTTAGTCATCGATGGCAAAAAATTGACGCTAAATATTCAATCAATCAATCAGTAATTGATGATGATCTATCAGATTAACTTCAAATCTATCACTAAATATAACAATATATTATTTTAGATGATATTGGTTTTGTCCATGCACCCATTAATCATACACAAACACGCACGCACGCACGCACGCACGCACGCACGCACGCACGCACGCACGCACGCACGCACGCACGCACGCACGCACGCACGCACATACAGACACACACTGGTTTAAATATCTAATAGATAAAACGTTTAACATCATCAAATGTCGACAAAGAAGTATGACGTTGTTAACTAGATTGATTGATTGATTGCATACTTAGCGTCATGTTTATGCCATCGAGGGCAAACAGACGATCAGCTAACCTTACAACTGTTACCTAGGATTAACCAGTACTCGAGCACACCCCATCACCGCAAGTAAATGATAACTTTCCCACTTAAATCAGTGGCGAGAGACGAATGATAATGAGACACAATGTCGTATATCAATCATCACAGAGACTGTTGCCGGGCGGGTGATTCGAACTCAAGACCCCTGGATTGATACAACAATCTTGTATGGGTTCCGGTCCAATCCAATATCACTCTCTCACTTCTTTTTATTTGCGTCATACGTATGTTTGTTTTGTCTGAATTATCATTCTAATTGTTTTAATTTTTACTGATCTGGTGGCTGTGTACTTTGAATACTACATATCCTGCTGAATATAATTTAATATATTTTCTAATTTATCAATTAAAAATAAACATTTCATTCATCCAACTGTTTCATTAACACTTCACCTTACTGAAATAGTAAAAATGTATTTAAACTTGTTCCGTGTGTCTGTTTTATCTTATTTCCAGTAATTCAAATCTTTGTATTTTTTCAATGTTATCATTTTACCGACAAAACTGATATAATCAAATGGAACAACTGACACTTGTTTAAATTCTTGTGAGGTGATTTTTTCGGGACCATGTTTCATTCTTAGTAATACTTTTATTTGTTTCACTTTAATGTGGAGCCAAAGGTCCTGCGGGGCCGAGTGGTCAAAGCGCCGTCTCAATATCACTTTCCTCTCATTGCTAAGATCGTATGTTCGAGTCCCGCTCGCTTCAAAAGTTTGCCAGTTACTTGCGGAAGGACGGTTCTTCCGCTTATTGCCGGGCCCGATTAGCTCAGTCGTTAGCGCGTCTGGCTATCAATCCAGGGGTCGTGAGTTCGAATCCTCGCCTGGCAACAGTCTCCGTGATGATTGATATGCAACATTCGTCTCATTAGCATTCGTCTCTCACCGCTGATTCAAGTGGGAAAGTTATCAGTTACTTGCGGAGATGGGTTGTACTCGAGTACTTGTTAACCTTCCAGTACCCCAGGTGGTTAGGTTAACTGATCGTCTGTTAGCACTCGATGACATAAAATTACGCTAAATAGCCAGCCAGCCAGTCAGCCAGCTAGGACACAATATTATAAATGCGTATCATATCACCGATAACTCTTACAGTAATACACAATATACAGTCAGCAAATCAGTTAAAGTTGCTTCCCTTTATCTTAATTGCATGCCGTCATGAGTAAAATACGAGTTATAAACATATGTTATACTTTTTTTATTTGTCTGTTTTTGATTTTCAGCCATTTCAAATTTCTATAATTAGACGTATATCGGATTCCTGGAATCAAATTTATTTATATTTGAAGTTCGAAATATAATATCCCAGCATTCCATTCTGTATCGCCCATCATCTGCGGGCCTGTCAGTCTTTACCTGTATGTTGCTGTGCAACGCTGCTGGAGGTCGCACGTGCATTGCGATGGAAACAAAACACCACCGAATGTTCTTAGCAACTGAGAGGAGGAATTAGCTGTTAGAAATCTTATATCTTCATGTAAACTATGGGGAATTTGAGGAACAGGTGTTAAATCAAAATTAAGAACAGGAGACTGGCAAATTGCTGCCTTTGTTTCACTAAAATTCTATGGGGAAGCATTGCTTTTCATGTGAAAGTATAAAAGACACACAAAAGCATTAATTATTTTCTAATGTTTTTTTTCCGAATCAAAACTTAGATGCCAAACTGCAATGTGCTCGTCATTTAAAAACAATTAAAACGATTTCCTAATTAAAACAAATTTTATACACACTTAATAAAATAACCTAGAAGTGTTTTTATCCCCCTTCCCTTCCCCCTGTGTTAACTGAGCACACACGGAAACTAATTAACGTTTTGTTCTTCATCTTCTAATGCTTAAGTTGAAACATTATGCGACCATATTATAAAACAGTAGTATAGTGTGATGGTGGTGGCGACTTCAGTGCAATATCGATTCAGTAGAACTTCGTTAGCTCGAACACGGATGGATCGAACACCACATATAGCTCGAACCACTTACCAGGTCCCGGCAGAATTTCAATTTCGATGTATATATGTTCACGTATTGTACGATGTTGACCAATATTTGGCTCGAACAACCCTTAACTATTTTATCCAGTTCCGTCGGATTCGAGCCATCAAGGTTTTATTGTATTTTAATTAATACTAGTTACCATCAGCAGTTAATATTTGCAATAAGAAAGTAAACTAAAGAGAACCATTTGGAATTGAAACAAAAACAGCAACATGAAATGTCCCATTATTCTATTCACCTAACATCGAGCTGTTTAGTTTTAAATTAGGGGGTTCTCCGTGGCCGAGTGGTCTAAGGCGCCGTCTCAAGATCACTTACCTCTCACAGCTAATGTCGTAAGTTCAAGTCCCGCTCGTGCCAAAAACTTTATGTGAAAAAGTTTTCAGTTACTTGTGGAAGGATGGTGGTTCTACTCAGTCTAACTCAGTCTGAGGTCTTCCTCCACCAGTAAAACTGATATGCCATATATAACATGAAATGTGTTGAAAATGGCGTTAAACCCCATTTAAACTAGTTTGTTTATTGGTCTACAGAATAGTTTTAGATTGTTTGATTATTTAGAACATTTCATTTATTTGAATAAAAAAGAGAGAAAACATTAAAAGAATAAAACATCTAAACTACCAGAAGTATTGAATATGTGACATGGCACAGATAAACACGTGAAGGCAAACTTGAAATGTGAAGTGGTGGGATGGCCTAACTGCTGTACAGACACAATGTAACGTATTTCTATCGTTGATTAGCTGTCACGTCGGTCTTAGGAACGTAAATCAAACAGAAGAGACTGAATTATCTTATTTTGTATTGGTTGAATTGTACAGGTCGTTATTTTTATCAGTTAAAAAGAATGAAATATAAAGAAACATTTCCAATTTTATTGTCTTTGGTGCTGTTGTTTTTTTATAATTTTAATAAACATTCCGTACGTGTTTAATAATTCAGAAAGAAAAGGTATAAATACTTCAGATTAGGGGATAAACAACAAATGACGTAATATATTTTTGTTATACAAGTCCAAACGTGCATTGTTATCATTCCATTACCCCCACCCCAAAGAACAAACTTGTAATGTTCTTATCATGGACATGTTCTGTGCGTCTGTTGTACTTTACTCGAGTGATACAAGCCCTTGACGTTCCAGCTAAGAACGAATCATTGTCGGTCTCTGTAGAAGGGTAGGAATTCTCTGAATGGGTGTCGTTTTTTTTATCATTTTTGTCATGTTCATTATTTTGGTTAAATTATCAACCCCTGTGTGGTTCCAGGGAGCAATATGAGTGATGGCAAGAATAGGATCACTGTTGCTCATGCATGTCGTAAGAAGCGAAATTTAAGTAATACGATAGAATATGCTGAACTCGACAGTTCTTCAGGTATCAAGGTTCTTAGTTCATTCTGCATATTCATTTGTTGATGTTTTTTTTTGAATATGTATGTTTTTTTGTTGTTTTTTTACATGTAGAGTAAACCTGGAATATTCCTTCCTGCTGACATCGAATAATCTATAGTATGTTGTTACGTCGTAAAACCCCACACATAATTATCTGTTCGCTCTCCTCATTATCCTTGAGACATGGGAAAAAAATGTTTCATCTTTCAATCGATTTTATAGATTCAAGTTTCAAAGAATTTTATTCAATAATTTAAAGATATACTGTTTCTCATTACATACAATTCAAATAAAAAATGCAACACATAACATGAAGATAATAGACAAACACACAATATAATGCTAAATTCAAATTAGAAAAAAATACAATATTTAAATGCATATATTTTTTACTAGTTTTTGAGGTTGGACAAATATAAATAATTGAATATTAAAAGTACTTTGTCATTGTAATATATACTTAAGTACGGCATTCATATACATTAATGCATTTCATTTGTACAAGGAATAGCCTGATTTTAAATTACATGAATTTAATAAGACTGAATACCTCTTATGTTACATAAACACAATAATAAATTAATGAGATGGGTTTCAAATTAATGGTACTGGCGATGTGTCGGCATATTTAATAGACTGAAAAATAGTAAAAATACATAATAGTTTTATTTGGATTTAAACATATTATATAACTTGTTTTCACATGGAAATGAATATGACAATCAAATATATTTTCTGTGATGCTTTATCATATAGTTTGCAAATAGATTTGTTATTATTTTTGTTGTTGGGACGGGCCGATTTTAATGTTGGATAACTTTAAGCCCAACCCTTTTGCTACTAAGTGTATTGAAAAAAAAAACAATACAATATGTTTAAAGTATGTATTTTGCTGAATTATTTTTTATGTCTATATAAACATAAATATGACTATGTACTATCCTATTGTTGATTTTTTGCAAATAATCTTTGTTTTCCAACCAATTGTATTGTTTTTAACGTAATTGGTATGTCACGAAAAGTAACTAAGTGTTTTATGGTCACTCCTACGTATACATGACAGTGTTATTGGGTTCGCCGGTTGACCACATCCACGCCTTCACCAGCTGCCTTAACTGAATGAGTCATTAATTGAGTAAATATGTCCTTCGTAATCGATTATAAATAAGCCATGTATGCAAACTTAATTTAAATTTAATTTAATTCCATTAGGCAAGACATTTAATATATGGGCCAGGTAATGTGCAGTCAACTCAATACATCCGCTATGGTCATCTGCAACACTTCGCCTTCTAATACGCCTGTTAATGCCCTTCATTCGCGCCTGTCAAAAAGATTTTAACGGCTCTGGTGAAGGGCATAGCAATTGGGACTAAGTAAACACGACATTGTTTACAGGGTGGAGAATAAATTATTGAGAAAGGAATATATCCGATTGATCTGTTTGTTCAGTAAGCAGACGGATTCGTGTCTGACATAGCATTTTCATCCTTCAGTTTTGTAGTTTATTACAACAGAAAATAGTTCTCTATTTAAGAAATGTTTATTTGTTTAACTAGGCGATGTTAAGAGGTTTTTGTGAGATGTCATGTTCGAAAGTGAAGAAAAATATTAAAGCGTGATATCAAGTTTACAAAAAGCATGTCTATTATTTGCATTTGAAACGTATTGCGAAGATATGCATATGGTGTGAGTGTTTTTTTTTTATTTTTACATTTTTTAAATATATTAACAATATCATTAGATTAATCAATTAATACTTATGTTAATGATAATAACATATTTTTTAATTATTTAAAATATATTTTTAATCAAAAGTTTGATTAGATTATAATGATAAGAAAAATAAACAAAGAAAAACAGACAAAAGTCAATAGATAAAAGATATAACAAAGAAAGAAAATAAGTAGACGAGAGAAACACTATAAAAAGAACTATAACATTGAAAAAAAAAAGACTTGAAAGTAAGACCCGCTGATTAGGATGTTGAAAAAGTATATCCGACAGAAAAACGGACACTCAAACTAACTAAAATAATTGAAAAGTATACTAAAAAAAATCTGACAAGATTAGACTTTTGTTGACATAAGAGTAATGAGAATTGGCATACGTTTGAAATAAGCAGCTTATTGCTGGTGTTACGGCGGTCAGTATTTTCACTCCAAACAGATTGGAAGAGCGGCAGCTTCCACGCCAAATCTGCTTTATATCTCACGCTCAGATTCTTAATATTGCAGTCAAGTACCCCCATATTGATCGACATGTTGAGCCAATTTGCGGAACTTTATTGGAATTTATCATTTCGAGATGATGAGATAATTATTATTGTTCTTGTTATTCCGACACGCGAAAATATTTGCCCGTGTTTTGAACATATACAATCTCAATGGTTGCGCCAATGGTAGAATAACAAGCCGAAGAAGAGTAATCGCGCGGTAAAGTTTGCATTAGACCTCGGTATATTTGTTGAGAAAACTCGAATATTTATGTTCAAACAAACGCTGTAAACTGGCTTTGCTTATTTTCCACTGTATTACCGCCCGTGTATCAACAAGTTCGCGTATAAAGTCGAAAAGTGTCATAATAGTCCAACATTTACAGAGAAATGTATGCCCCGTGCAGCTGTGAGGGTGCGAGTGACGGATATTATGTTCATGCAATGTTTTTTAAAAAACATAGAAAACTGGATTAAAACCACTGGTTTGTTCGTGTATTTTATTTCTACGGTTAAATGTAGTATTTTGGAAGTGTTAGTAGGCATCTGCGCGCGTTTGAAAATCATTATTTCAATATAACCTCAAATGTAACTAAAGAAACACATGCAAGTTAAGTAGTTAACGGCGCTAACATTCTCTTTTTATCAAACATTTCGAAAGACGGAGTGCTAGAAAACATCACGGCTAATTCTATATTTAGCCTATAAAGTTTTATAAATTTGCTAGATATAAGAAACCGGACGTGCTATTGGTTTCCGTTTCCGCGTCTCTTTCGTGATTATTTATATAAGATATTCACATATCAAAGGTTGTAGGTAATTTTCATGGGTTAACCAGGTTTAAGCTCCCCAGTGACGACCTTTGCTCCTGACCGTTCGAAGGTGGTGACCCCTGGTGTCGCTTGTTATCAATGCATGCATTTTACTTATTTAAACTATTCCTTGTATTAAATGTGTAAATAATACTTTGGTGGTTTTGTCCTTTGGTGGTTGTTTCCTTTGACTGTTACGTCTCTTGTTGGATGTTTTCCATATTTTCTCCATTCATCTATGATAATAATAATAATAATAATAATACTAATAATAATAATAATAATAATAATAATAATAATAACATATCTAATAATAAATGATAATGATAATCATAATGATAATGATAATTATAATGATATTATATTGAATTATATTGAAACAGAAAAATAATCTTCAAATTAAAACATTAACACTGGTTACGTCATTGTAGGGCATGTTTGTGTTAGAAAATCATGAATAAACGTTTTCTCCCTTTTTCAATATAGGCTATTAGCAGTATGGATGACTTTGATACTGGCAACGATATGATCAATATAGACCACAAATTCTCCATTACAGAGACACAATACACGTTAGGTTACTGAGAAGAATCCCTATAAAATACCCTTTTTCAATAAAAGCAGTTACAGGCAAGTAAGAGTAAAAATAAGTAAATAGTTTCTAAAAATGATATGTGCATTGACAAATTGGTAAAACATATAAACAATAAATGCAAATGAAGCACTAGATCCAATTTGGCCTATAAATAATTATCAACAATGAAAACTATCATATTTACATTGTAAAACATATACATAGCTATAGCGATATGAGATTCAAATAAATAAACAAAATGGCTATATTGTGTATAAATATTCTTAACAAAATTAATATTTAGTAATATTTATATTATGCAAATTAATGCTGAATAACTAAATAAAGTTATGAAGCATTGTCATCTGATTTTATTTATTTTAAGAAAAGATTTGATTAAAAATTTAGCAAATTTCCTTTCGGATCACTAAGTAAAATATGTTAGAATTTCTCTGTACAGTCAAGAGTTAAAAATGGATGTTATTAATATATACACACATTGTATCACTTCTAATAAAACAGTTAAGAGTTACCGTGTATATTACTTATATAAAAAATCCCATTTCTCTGTACAATCAAGAGTTCAATTATCTATGGTATTAATATTTACAAAAATATATCACTCCAGATATCATCATGGAAAGGATAGTTAACCGTTACGATTCAGTTCAGTATTTTTATTTACATATATTAATCCACTGGCCCACAATATAAAACATTATATAACATATGTATGCTATAATCAAGTGATCACCCTTGTTATTGGCAGACACTTAACATATATCAAACAATAGCAAACAAACAGGCATGTTGTTTGGTTATAAATATTTAATACTAATTCTAAATAAAAAAAATAACTATAAGGTGTTTTAATTGTTCTGTAAATTCAAGAGCTACATAAGCTATGCTATTAATATTTAATCGATATATATCTCCTAATATCATCATAGAAAGATTATTTTAGAGTAACAATGTACATGATATTCATATTTGATAAAAAAAAAAAAGATGATTAAATATAATGTGTTTGATTTCTCGGTACATTCAGGGGTTAAATAAGCTATGTGATTAACAGTTAACAGTAACATTGTATATTACTAATTTATAAAAGAAAACTTTCACGGCGCCTCTTTAATACCACGTGTTGTGTATATTTCGTCCGGGTATTTTACACCTTGTTTTTATTATCAATGAACAACAGATTATGTAATTAATTAACCAGCCAGTCAGAATGTAAACACGTGAGATATGATCGGAATTTTCCGTTTTTTCCGCTATCATCATGTCAGTGCGAATCAATTTCCGAAAATTTTAATTCAATTTAACAAATATAATCACGAATACTCCTAAACAGACAACCGCCATCGTCTTATACGTCGATTTTGACTCCATAATAGTTGGGTGGCCGGACCCTTTTGTACGAAATAAATTGAATCCATTTCAGTTTTTTGACATGGCATGTGTGATTGACATATACTAGAAAATACGTCCATCCCGTCAAATTTAGCCGCAAAACAGAAGCTGCATGGAAGTGTGAAATTGTGCGTGTTAAAGTAAAAATGGACCACAGGTGTGATTAACACAATTATCCCGATACAGTACTTGATAAAACTCACACTCATCGTAGTTACAATTGTGCCTGCAGCTAAATCAGAAAATTGAAACGAAGGGAAAAAAATGGTTGGATAAATTAATGCACCGTGACTATTGTTATTTTAATTTTTTTTTTAATTTATTTTTTTATTTCTTTTATTTGTATCAAGAGATTTACTCAGTTCTTCTAATAATCTGAAACATTGCGGAAGCGTTTAAACTAACGATGTAAGATGCGTAAGGCCTAGTTATTTAATGAATAAATGAAATGATAGTTTTGAAAAGTATGCATAATATGTCAATGCAAAAGTATACACTGAATAATGTTTAGTTTAAACACATGTCATTACTTCTTTTCTTTTTTACGCAGCAAAATGAATTGGCCTGAACCATATCAACATTAAATTATGCCCTCCCAAACAACAATTAAATTACATATACTTGTCAAGATGGCAACAGATGTAAGCTATGAGCACAAGGGTTAGCGTAACATTAAAATATAACAATGTAAAATGCACATGGCAGAGTTGTTTAATGAAGAAATAACATCATCGTTTTAAAAAAAATATGTCAACCTAAAACAGCACACTGAATAATGTTTAGTTTAAACGCATGTAT
The DNA here is from genome assembly GCA_029582155.1 of Panopea generosa. Classification (NCBI taxonomy): domain Eukaryota; kingdom Metazoa; phylum Mollusca; class Bivalvia; order Adapedonta; family Hiatellidae; genus Panopea; species Panopea generosa. The sequence goes on along the minus strand of CM055900.1, from coordinate 20,223,507 downwards.
TGTTTTTTTAAATAAAATATCAAAAGGATTGTGTCACACTTTAGAAATGACCCTTCCCAGCAAATATAGAAAAACATATAATAATTAAGATGGGAATACATGTATGCTACTAGTAAAATGAATAGAGAATGGATACATTTCTTAATTATACAAAATCTACAAGAAACTGAATTTGTGAAACAGTCCCTATAGTCTTGGTTAGTAATGCCAATTTGTTTAGAAGATCTCAAGCCTTAGAAGTATTCATGTTTGATATTTTCTTCTTTCTTTTCGGAATTGAATCAAATCATTTAGCATGGAATGACGGATAAAAGGATCCAGTGGGAGTACAGAATGCAAAACCAAGACAAGAAGAAAAAAGAAGACTCTGTTTTGCCGAAGTCTGATCATGAGGGGGCATTGTTGCAAAACTGTTTTTTATCTATTCGTGCTTTCGTTTTGTTTGGATGTAATGGGTACCTTTTTTTGTTTAATTCTAATTTCTTTTGTCACGTGACAGTGATTAAGACTGTGCTATATCACGATGAACATATGTTAGAACGTCATCACGTAATACATACGTTTTGTGAAATATATTTACAAACTCTTTGAGTTTAGACTGCAAACATCTGGAGCATATGTGTTTAACGTGTATTAAATCAATTAATGTTAAATAATACAGAACAGAACATATATTTTATTAAACTTAAGCATTACAGCTCATCGTCATACATGTATACAAAATCAATACAAACGTTGAAATAAGGTGGTATATAAAATTTGTTTCATTAAGATGATATTTTTAATCTATTTAAACGGCGATTGAAACGAAGAATAAAAGTTTGATTATACATTAATTAACATTAGAGGTCCATAAAAGTCTAATAAATATTTCTCTAATTCACTAGGTTAGAGAACGCGTCGTATGACATGACTTGTAGAATAAATCAAAGAGAAACTTACTTCGAAATTATATATAATATTTAATATAAAGAGATACGTATTATTTTAGAGATGAGATAGTTGTCTAAAACTTATCTTATAGTGGATATGTCTGAAAAGTTCATTGGAGTGAGTGAGTTTAGAACTATGATACCTTGAAATTCAAATATGAAAATACCAAGGTAGTTGCGGCAGATTTTCAAAGGTTTTACTACCATTACTATCTAAGGAAAGCAGGGTAAAAACAAAAAATCATTCAAAGGGAGAAAAAATATCAGTTACTTATTTAAGTTTTTATGGCTAGGATCTACTTCAGTTGTCATACTGTAGTACTAAATAAAAACATGTATGGTTTAATATTGTCCTGTAGATCTTATATGATAAATATAAACAGTTCAAATAAAACAAAGGTATCAGTTTAATATTGATTGGGTGACAATCAGACTATTTTTTAAAATATTTTCATGAGTGATTTAAATATTATCATTGCCATAATTATTTTTTCAATATATTTTGGATTTGTGAATATATTCATTTTTGAAGAATATTGATTTTATAGATGACAATGTAAAATATAGTTGTCTTCGCGCATGTAGAAATGTTACTGTATCAATTATTGTTAGTGGAAAGTCATTGCAACTATTCTAACATATTTTCATGATCTGATATTTTACTCCGCAGAGGTAATCTTTTTGCTCCTTTTATTATCCTTAGAGTCCTGGAGCTCATTAATGTTGCTCAAAACTAGAATACAAATTTGGCCAGTGCTAGGTGTAAAAATTTTGTATATTTCATTACCCCTCATTGACAGACCCAGTAAAACCGCGTTTGCTAGTTTGTTTTCTTTAATTGCATTTCGAGAGTGATTCCTTTATCAAGTGCAAATTATAGAATCTTTGATTGATATTTTCTGTTATATATGTATCAATAAAATATAGGTCAAAGCTTAACATAACCACGTGATCTGTAAATGTTTCATAATTCAGTAATCCGGAGAAAGAAACAATGGAACTAGTATCTTGAAAGAAATGCCATTTGTATGGAAACACACCATTATAACCATTAATTAATCTCTCTTTACATTATCAACATAAATTAGAGTAATGTAGTATTTTACGCAACATGACTATTTGAAAAAAGAAAGTATCACATTATCCAACATCCATGTCTTGCACAACAATTATTTTGTACTATTTTACACATAAAGAAATGCACCTATGGATCACTGGATATATTGCCAATGGTTCTTAAAGTGTCTTGTTTTCTTAGATAGCCATATGTTGCTCTAAGACATTTTTGCTACCATCACTAAGAGCGGGCGTGGGTTGATAAATACTAAATGGAAGACATTCAAAGGTATAACCATTAACAACAGATATATATATATATGGAGATAATTATTTGTGAATAACCAAGACATAAATGTACAGATCAGACTACGGCGAGCGCGCCTAGCTACAATGCAAACCATAGACACAATATCAAGGCCACTGCCAAACCAATAAATTTGGTGTGACCATGACTTATATACTATGTATTTACATGCAACACAACTAGACTGTACGAACAATTTACATACATGAGCTGATAGCTTTATATAAGTAGGATCCAGTTAAGGATTCATGACTACTCACATGCTATATAAAGGACAGATTTATAAACCCGTTGGGTCATAGAGATTCACTGAATTCATAGGAGGTAATTAAATTTACAACAACATAATTTACAATTTTTGGGATCTTTTCAGATGTTCATTCCCAATGTATGATAAATATAAATGATGGTAATTATTTGTGAATAACCAAGACATAAATGCACAGACCAGATTACGGCGAGCGCGTGTAGATACAATGCAAACGATAGTCTGGTCTGTACATTTATGTCTTGGTTGAATATATAGTTTCTTATATTAAGTGCCAAAAGTTTTACAAAAGTTTAAAATGCCGTTGATATATATGTAAATGCCATTTATATTTTATGTATAATGCAATACATGTTTATCTGAGACATTGCTAGTGGGAGGCATTGCTTACATGAAATGATATTCACAGACAACATTCTACAATAATGTTCACAGACAACTTTCTACAACAATGTTCATAGACAACATTCTACAACAATGTTCAAAGACAACCAACATTCACAGACAACTTTCTACAACAATGTTCATAGACAAACTTTCTACAACAATGTTCAAAGACAACCAACATTCACAGACAACATTCTACAATAATGTTCACAGACAACTTTCTACAACAATGTCACAGACAACATTCTACAATAATGCCACAGACAACATTCTACAATAATGTTCACAGACAACTTTCTACAACAATGTCACAGACAACATTCTACAACAATGTTCAAAGACAACCAACATTCACAGACAACATTCTACAATAATGTTCACAGACAACTTTCTACAACAATGTCACAGACAACATTCTACAACAATGTTCAAAGACAACCAACATTCACAGACAACATTCTACAATAATGTCAAAGACAACATTCTACAACAATGTCACAGACAACATTCTACAACAATGTCACAGACAACATTCTACAATAATGCCACAGACAACATTCTACAACAATGTTCACAGACAACATTCTACAATAATGTCACAGACAACATTCTACAACAATCTCACAGACAACATTCTACAACAATGTCACAGACAACATTCTACAATAATGTCACAGACAACATTCTACAACAATGTCACAGACAACATTCTACAACAATGTCACAGACAACATTCTACAACAATCTCACAGACAACATTCTACAACAATGTTCACAGACAACATTCTACAACAATGTCACAGACAACATTATACAACAATGTCACAGACAACATTCTACAATAATGTTCACAGACAACATTCTACAACAATGTCACAGATAACAATCTACAACAATGCCACAGACAACATTCTACAACAATGCCACAGACAACATTCTACAACAATGTTCACAGACAACATTCTACAACAATGTTCACAGACAACATTCTACAATAATGTTCACAGACAACATTCTACAACAATGTCACAGACAACATTCTACAACAATGTCACAGACAACAATCTACAATAATGCCACAGACAACATTCTACAATAATGTCACAGACAACATTCTACAACAATGTTCACAGACAACATTCTACAACAATGTCACAGACAACATTCTACAATAATGCCACAGACAACATTCTACAATAATGTCAGACAACATTCTACAACAATGTTCACAGACAACATTCTACATCAATGTTCACAGACAACATTCTACAACAATGTCACAGACAACATTCTACAACAATGTTCACAGACAACATTCTACAACAATGTCACAGACAACATTCTACAACAATGCCACAGACAACATTCTACAACAATGTCACAGACAACATTATACAACAATGCCACAGACAACATTCTACAATAATGCCACAGACAACATTTATAATAACGTCACAGACAACATTCTACAACAATGTTCACAGACAACATTCTACAACAATGTCACAGACAACAATCTACAACAATGCCACAGACAACATTCTACAACAATGTCACAGACAACATTCTACAACAATGTCACAGACAACATTCTACAATAATGCCACAGACAACATTTATAATAACGTCACAGACAACATTCTACAACAATGTTCACAGACAACATTCTACAACAATGTCACAGACAACAATCTACAACAATGCCACAGACAACATTCTACAACAATGTCACAGACAACATTCTACAACAATGTCACAGACAACATTCTACAACAATGTCACAGACAACATTCTACAACAATTCCACAGACAACATTCTACAACAATGTCACAGACAACATTCTACAACAATGCCACAGACAACATTCTATAACAATGTCACAGACAACATTCTACAACAATGCCACAGACAACATTCTACAACAATGTCACAGACAACATTCTACAATAATGCCACAGACAACATTTATAATAACGTCACAGAAAATTTAAATTTGTTTTTTTATTATTTTGACAAACGTTACCATTCCAGAAAACTTAAAACATTTAACCATTTTTTTTCTTTTACGCAAAATCAAAAACGCAAACAGCCGTTGTGTATTTTTCGTTTCGTTTTCATTTTTAAAATATCACATTGTCATCATATTACATGTTTAGATTTTCATTGAAACCTTAATGTCCACAGAGGCCAGATGTATTAGCCGTTGTATGTATGTAGCTATATGTTTTATTATTTTAAAAAAATTCCCGTCATAATGAAGGTATAATAGCTGAAATTACTTAGTTATTTAACCATTGACTTTTTATACTATCTTGATGAGTCCATTTTGTTTTGATGGTTAGCGTTACAAATTTAATTTATTTACGGATCCAATGTTTTATAATAACTATGACAAGTATACATCTAACGCCTTAAAAACGCAAGGTTTTGAATATTGATCATTTTAAGCTCGCCGGGACGAAGTCCAAGGAGAGCTATTGCCTTGACCCCGGCGCCGTCTGCGTCGTCGTCTGTAGACACCCAGGTGTTTAAGATATCTATGCAACCACTCATTGGATGTGAATGAAACTTAGCATGTGTATTCACCATCTCCAATGAAACACACGGAGACATTTTGGCACAGTTATGGCCCTTTTTGAACTTAGACACCCAGTGGAGAGCTTTGTTGTCTTCTGACAAGTCTTGTTTTATATCAGATTCACTAACATTTCTATCGGTTAATATGCGCAGACCGCAATTAACTTGTTAAATTTGTGTTTTAAAGTGATGAAATTGTCGGAATAAATGGAAAAACCAACAAGAAAGTTTTGTTTTATCATTCATGTCGTATCTAGATTTGATACAGTAGCCAAAGTAACGTTTTACGGCGTTAAAGTATATACAATGAACGGACACTTCCACATTACAGGTACATGTTTATGATTAAAAAAAATGCTGTTGTGTTACACATTTTTGCTTCTGATTGGTTCCTTATAACCAAAGGGCATGCAAGTCTTATTCAATTGGCAAACTACGGGACTTAAGGATTTTTTTTCATAGATTGGAAAATATTTTATCTGAAATTCATATATAATGATATGTTTCTTGATCAAGGGAATTGTTCGTTTAAATGGTCATTCATGCAGTATCATTGATGAATAGCCAATACCTTAATGACACATCAATACATTACATGAAACATTAAAAAGATGAAATAGAAGTGATCCCTTTAGTATTATCTGAATGATGATTCAACGAGTTTTGCAATAAAAGCAAAAATTGCATTTGTAAATTTGTCAAGTTGTTAACGCCATTAAATGGCATGACTTTAAACAAAACGAAATGTTAATCAACCTTGACGAGGGTTATAACACTCCCTGTCGGTGTCTGTTTGATGATGATTGGGTTTGAGCGGACGGTTAACATCGGATCAGTCCCGCCATGTCAACATGAGATCACGTTACAGGAAACGTCAAAACAAATAATTTCAAACAATTTATTGATGCTATGTCGTATATTGCATGTTTGTTTGGAGGCAAACATTTTGTAATTGGTTTTGAATGCTGAATAACGGTATTTGTATCTTTCGTTTTTGAGTCATCAATAAATATAAATGTAGATTTTGACACGAAAGGTAACAATATCAAAACGTTACCAATAGCGTTGTAATAAGGTTACACTGAAGGTGCATATTTTGACCCTGTGCCGGTATTCATGTATATCTCAGATTAGTTCATTTCTATAATAAATCAGTTATTTTCTTTCCCAAGCAAACTCAAGGAATTAAAGATAACATGACTAGGTATAGGAATTGTCACTTGCCGTTATATCACTTATATACCGACTGTATCGCACGAGTTGGTTCGTGTTCTGTACCTTGACTTAACATTACACGTACATCTTTTCATTTGTTTTAAACCCACAATAAATACATATAGAACATTGAGTTAGTTATCGATATTTTTTTAATTTATTTGATTTGATAATGTAATACCTGGAAATTTTAATTAAAATCTATTGCGATTATCACTCAAACCCCCTTACCTAAATTCACAATAGATTTTGATGAAAATTTCAAGGAAAGGTAGAACGACGTTTAACACATTTTAAAAAAAGCAATAAAGAACTCAATGTTTTATCGCTGGAAGTATTTCTGTGTGTAGATCTGAATCATTTGCAGTAGTAATGTGTATTTTATTATGTAGTTCTCTTTGTAGCGGAATATGTTAGTATTTTGTAGAATTTTTCTTAATTGCTGGGCCATACTTTGCTCTTTGATCATTACTGTTAAATGTATATTATTTGCTATAGGACTTTATGTTGTACAATATATGGTGTATTGCTATATAGCACTTCATGTTGTAGAATGTATGTTATTTTGCTATAGCACTTCATGTTGTACAATATATGGTTTATTGCTATATAGCACTTCATGTTGTAAAATGTATGTTCTATTGCTATAGCACTTCATGTTGTAGAATGTATGTTATTTTGCTATAGCACTTCATGTTGTAGAATATATGGTTTATTGCTATAACAACTCATGTTGTAAAATGTATGTTTCATTGCTATATAGTACTTCATGTTGTAGAATATATGTTTCATTGCTATATAGCACTTCATGTTGTATCATGAGAATTGCTGTTATGTTCATTGATGGTTGTTGGCTGTGCATGTTTTGCAAGTTTGCTGTTATAATTTTGCTTTTATTATTAAACTGTTACGTTATAGCAACACTATTTGCTATAGTATGTTTATTTATTGCTGCAGCACTTTTAGATGCAGTGTCCGTATTTGTTGCAGTGCAGTTATCCTGCTATGTAATGTTTTGCTGAATAGTGTGGTTTTGCACAGCTGTACATTATTTTCCGCAACTGTTGCACTTTGTACATTATTTACAGCAGTACGTTTGTGCTTTACCGACATTTCGTCTCTTATAATTCTTATATAGAATGGCATATATTTGTATCATGTTATTTGTTTTATAAATCATATTGTGAAATTGTACTATTTCTCTTTTTATGAATGGATCAATTAATTAATGTAGTGTGCCGTTTTATTTACCCATCTTTTACTGTACCATAGATTTAATAGTTTATCAACATCTCATCATATGTACAATTTCACAATATAATTTAAAAAAACAAATGACATGACACAAATATATGCCATTCTATATAAGAATTATAAGAGACAAAATTAGACAGGCAACTTTGGTGCCACTGCTGTATAACTTATGATATCCATTAGCATACAACTTATCATTTAATATGGCTGCTTAAAGACCATAGTAATTAACTTACAAACAACTATTTATAGAATATAAAAAATGAGAAAAAAAACTACTTATCTTGACGATCGCCCCATTTTTCTTCTATAAAAATTGAATTACTAAAATTTGACAAATGTATATAGGCACTTTTGTGCATCTTACAAATTGCTTTTTTTTTAAAAATCGAATATCACCTCAAATCAGATTTGGGATGAATTAATTTACAGTAGGTTTTCAAACAATCATAAAAGATTTATGTGGCCTATGATGGCAGCATAGACATCGTTTATAACATTTGTTTAAATATTTTAAACTTGATTTTTGTTTTTCGTTCGTTGTAGTGTTGTTTTTTTTTTAAAAAAAAACATATAAATATTTTTTTACATAGTTTTGCATTTGAACACGTCATGTCTACTCTTTCTTCATCCATGTTTAGTACTCACTAAACAGGAAATACCCATAGACCGATTGCACTGCGAGATCCTTGCTCACTCTTTCACACTCATAAATAATATTGCAGGTTATTTCTATTTGGGCATTCATTTTCCCTCTTTGTTCTTTAGACATTTCAAAATTTATTTATGAATACGTTATTAATAACATCTACCTGTTGGCAATGCGGGGAGATTTTTTTTTCTGTAGTGTTTACAAGATTCCTTTTAAAAAAGAAATAACACTTTAAGCGCAACGTGTCTCTTTCTCGCGATGATTGAAACTTCCCTTTAGTCAGTTTGGCAAAATAAACGTTGATTGGGCGAAAAGTGTAACATTTGGGAAACATTTCCTAACGTGTCAAAAAATCTACAAGTTAATTAGACTCATTTGCCAAGAATAATTAGTCCCGCGTGCAACACGATTATTGGCATAGGCTAAACATCGGACCGAATGATCTCGTAGTTATTGGCACGAACGGAACGTTAAACACCCGATGTATTACTCCGCGTTATGCATCTGAGAGTCTGACGGAGTAATGTTGTTTTCCCGGGGGACGGACCGTGGATAAAATAAGCAAAAGGGATACCAATAAAGAGAAATGAGTGGTTTCAGTTCGTTTAATGCCTGCTGTGATGATGAAAGGCCAATAATCACTCTGTGATAAAACTCCCATCGGCTGGTGAGGAGATCAGAAAATATGCAAGATGTAGTTTCCATCTATCTCTTCAATGGTCTGTATAATGTTCCGTGTTACATTGTCTGTGTTCCTTAGTTTCAGTTTGCTTTTGTTAAGTTAGCTTTTGTTAAGTTTGCTGTTGTTAAAATTGCTTTTTAAATTGCGTGACTGTTTTACTGTTGTAAATTTATTATTTCACGAGTTCATGATTTGTTTTATTGAATGACAAGAATTTAAAACCGGCTCCGTTCAAAAAATTTATGTAAGACAGTTTGCCAGTTATTTGCGAAAGGACGGTGGTCCTACTCAAAAGTCTTCTATGGCAACTGGGTGTACAATACAGAGTAAACAGTAAGTTAGTAATGTGCTTATTGAAGTGTTATGCCAGGTGCAATAGACATATGTCTCTCGCCTTAAGCATGTATTTGTTTTATGAAGAAAAATAAATCTAAACCAAAAATCTCTCGCCTATGTTTATTGTTTTATTCAGATTTTATATATTTCAAAGATATCTTAATATTGTAAATGTAAGAAACTTAGGGTTTCTTAACATCGTCTCGAAAATAGATAGTGTACTGTATGTTCTGTGGTAGAAGATGAATTTCATTTTATGATTGAATGTCAAATGTATAATAATTTAAGAAATAAATACATTAAACCTTATTTTATAACACATTGAAACATGTTTAAAATTATACAATTGTTTAAGTCTGAAAGCTGACGAATATTGCACATTTACGAAATATTGCATTGTATATTTAATGAATGAATGAATGAATGGTGTTTTACGGCACGTCGACACTTGTATATTTAAATCTTTTGAATGAAGGAGAAACAATATAATCAAAAAAGTAATAATATGGTAACTCTGCTGGTGTTTTACAAGTAAATATTTAATATTTAAAGCAAATGTGTAACCATCAAATGCTTACTCGCGATATTTCTTCTCTCCTGTCCTTATTGGTAAATTTTAGTCATATGAAAACATTATCATTTTGAACTTTTTTGTTGATAATTATAAGAAAATATAGTCACACTGACTTTCGTCATTGAATACTAAAGAATGCATAAACAAATGTGTTTACTTATAATTATAATATGTTTTGTTTTGCTCATAAGTCATTATGACTTGAAAAATAATTATCATGCATTGTACGGTTTCGAGACGAATGACCTTGAGTCCTTGACCCTACTAGGCCTATTACGAGGAAATAAAATTTTCTTCTTCATCTTTCTTCTTCTTCCAATTCCACGACAATATAGGAAATGTATTGTTAGTAATAGGCAAAAAAGACATTTTATCATAACACGTGATCAAAATTCAAACATAAGGAGGTATTTTACAAAAAAAAAATTATATGAATCAAGTGTTTTTAAATACTAAGACTTGATCATTTAATTGTCATATTCACTCTCGTTTACATATTTGAATTTTCATTTCCATGCATGCACATGTATTAATGTGTTGTTGTTTGTGATGAAAAGCTATGTAATATGCTAAATTCCAAAATAAACTATTCTGTATTCAGTATTAATTATAAAGATCCTTTTGTTCTTATATCAAATACCCTAGTTCAACAAATAATGGTGTAAGTACAATCACCACGTTAAAATGTTCATGTTAGCTATCATACAGTGAGTACTTGCGGAAGGATGTAGGTTCTACTCAGATTCATTCTGAGGTCTTCTTCCGCCAGGACTGGCTATGTCATATATTACCTGAAATGTATTGAAAATGGCGCTTTACCCTATTAAACAACATACAATGGATGGCGTTGTTTTGAAAAAGCTTTAGATTAATTTTCAGTGGCGTAGCTTCCTGTAGAAAAAAAAATGGAAAAAAATAAATACAATAAAATCTGACCCCTATGCTACTTCATTTTTACCTGTAATGAAGTAAACAAACATTTAAACATTACATTTATTTGGTTATAAAACAAGGTTATTATTACAGACAACCAGATCCCTAAAAATAAGAAATATACGTCAAAATATATCTGCGACATTCTAGCTGAATTTATTTTTTGGATGAGCATGCCCGCTGGACGCCCTACAACTGCGTCTACACATCGTTTCGGCCAAGCTGTGCCCATAATGTTTGCTACTTTGGCCAAATGTTTTAATACTTTCGCCTAATGTTATGATAAGAAGCATATTAGCATAAAACAATGTATTTTGCTTCTTTTCTTGAAACGTTAATACGGTAAAAATGGCGTTAAATGAAACACGCTTCTTTCGGCACAGAACGTTCGCATTCTTTCTATTAATCATAGAAGTGAAGTTTGTATTAACATAGCCTTTTATCACTTATAATTACACTTGTTTTATAATTTAGGTAAGTGTGGCTAGCTGCTAATCAGAATGGTAGTGAATAATGGTTGCTGTTTTTAAAATCCATGGAAACGGAATAATTTATGCATATTTGAAAGCTATCAAAAGGGAAATTAACTTTAAAAAAGCGGACACACATAATAAAAAAAAGTGCGTATGGCTCTTACAGCTAATCCTGTCTTAACCAGCCACTTAATGGAAATACCAAAAAACTGACCCCTTCAGATCAGCGGCTGCTTAATACAGGTTGATTTAAACTAAAATTATACGGATGGTAAATAGAAAATGTGGCTGTTTAAGACAAGTGGTTGCTTAATAAAGGAGTCCATTAACACAGGTTTTACTGTATATTTTAATGAAATGTTATGACAATGTGTCCCGTACTGAGTAATTATTTAGGTGATCAAATACGGTTTTCAATCGATATGAACGATTTCTTTCTTTTTCGTACCTCACTTTCATTACGTTTTTTCTTAGTGCTAACTCAGTTTTATTTTTCGCCAAAGTAAACTTATAGAACAAGATAATATCATTTTATTCAATCATGTCCAGAATTTCATTAAGGAAAACCAAACGGTTTGATGAATAGGGCCTCATGAAAGACTGAATTTATTCAAATGAGTTCTCTCATTAATTAAAGTATTTCTTCTTCTTCTTCTTCGTCTTCTTCTTATCATTATTAGTGTATCATTTGTTTTGCAAGCAAAATTCGTCTGATTTTAGACCCTTCTGTCGAACGTATCCCTTTTTGTAAGATATACTTATGTCATTATTGTCGTGACCTTTTTCATAACTTTCATTTAATAATTCTTACTTAGTATGTTCAATGTATCTTAATCAATACTTATAAGTAAATATTTTGTTGGGAAGGACCTCAGTTAATCGTGGTTTATGGAATGTGCTGTCTGACCCATTTTGCCAATTTGTAAAATGTAAATCTTAAACTAAAGATTTAACAAGTTTTATCCGAAATGTGGTTATCAACTTGAGTAGTTAAAAAACAAAACAGCATGATTCGTGAAGGAAAAAATAAAGGAAAAGGAATGAAAAGGGAAGGAAAAAATAAAGTAAAAATAAAGAAATAGGGAAGGAAAAGGGAATGAAAAAAGAAAAGAAAAAGGAAGGAAAGGGAAGGAAAAAACTGAGAAAAAATAAGAAAAATGAAAAGAGAATAAAGGGAAAATCAATGAAACATAAAGGAAAAGTAAAGGAAAAAGGAAGGAAAAATAAACGAAAAACCAAACAGTTTGTCATCCACGGCAACTAACGGTCTTACCGACATTTATGCTTCTTTTAATGATGAATTTAGAAATTTCGCAGTGAATCATTATTGACAATTTAACTATTACAAAATTAATAATGAAATTATAAAGGATAATTTCACTGTTTTCATCCATAAGTGTAATATCAATAAGATTTTACTCATCACTAATATAGGCATGCTCACTCATCGACTCCGTCATTCGCGACCGTGCCACTCCGGTGAAATAAAATAATATTTTATTGAAATAAACATTCATTTTCGTTATTATACATAGATAAAATATTGACTAATAGGGCCAGAATGTTTTTATCCGTAATATCACCGTTTATACTTCATCTAAATTAAATATCATATTCGTATAATAGAATATATAATGTAGATCTATAATATATTTCGTTTAATCAATGGAAATAGTGAAACACGTGCTGTCAGTAATGCTGACGGACCTTTTACAACCTTGCAAATATAGAGTTTCTTCTACTTTTTAGTGATAAGTCATTGACACGTTATAAGAGATATTTGTAAATAAATAATCAAACCAATGGATGATCATTAACGGAGATGGTAGCCACAGCAAGACTCCGTCAGTGTAATGGCTATTTGCAGCCAATATAAACATATCGCCGGCAGTTTGATGTTTGGGTTCCCGAGATGGACGGTTGTTTTGTATGATGCGGCATTTCCTTTGTTTCAATAAACAAAGGCACTTCTCAGAAGTCAAAGGAATGGATCTCAAGTGTTTTTTCAGTCTTTCCAACAAGATGTATAATATATTCATTTGTTTGTTCGTTTGTTAATTTACTCATTAATTTATTCATTAATTTACTCATTAATGATTCAACTATTTATTTATTTATTATATATTTATTGATTGATTGATTGATTGATTGACTGATTGATTGATTGATTGATTGATTGATTGATTGATTGATTTATTTATTTATTTATTTATTTATTTATTTATTTATTTATTTATTATTCATTCATTCATTCATTCATTCATTCATTCATTCATTCATTCATTCATTCATTCATTCATTCATTCATTCATTCATTCATTCATTCATTTATCTATTTATCTATTTATTTATTTATTTATTTATTTATTTATTTATTTATTTATTTATTTATTTATTTATTCATTCATTCATTCATTCATTCATTCATTCATTCATTCATTCATTCATTCATTATTCATTCATTCATTCATTTTTTCATTATTTGCTTAGTGTTTTTAAGAATTCAAGTTGAAATAAAAGAAGAATGACATCTTGAATTTTCCTTGTTCTCAGTGTTTCATTCGTCTTTCTTTCTGAAGAAAATAATGAACTGTGTTGAAATGAAAAATACACTATTAACTAATTTAACATCTGTTCATATTATAAAAATACATAAGTATTGGTTTCATGCATCTAAGAGCATTATGTTGAGGCACGGTACCACCATTGGACATGCTTCCATGTGAATTCGTGTTTCTTTTTCTTTAAAAATACATTTTCCTTAGTTTGATGTTCATTTCTTTTAATGGCATTATTGATGTATTTTGAACATTTTGAAAGCATGGTCATTGATTTTCACTGTGTCAGTAGTGTACACACTGAATAAAAATAGCATGATCTTTGCTTTTCTCTTCATATTTTGGTAGTGCATAGGTTGACATACAATGAAATGTAAGTTTCACTTTTTTATTTGGGTCTCCCAGTGAATGACAAGCACGTTTATAGTTCAATAGAAAAAGAACAAAAACATGAATGGTAGTTTTACACCTTTATGTGGGGTTTGAACACAATTCTCAACACTTCGCAGAAACAACGATTACTTCGGATGGGGCAATGGCTCAAATGTATGTCAATGAATCTGAATGGATTCATCATCAATCCGCAAGTAACTGGGAATCTTTCCCACATGAAATGTATGGACCGCACTGGGTCCGAGCCCACTACCTCAGCTGCGAGGGGTCAGTAGTCTTACACCAGACACAATGTATAATTTGTCAGACACTGGCACTTCTGCTTTATATCAAATGTGTAAATAAATAAATGTATAATTTATACATGCACATTGCACAATTATCGACATGTTTAACAATGGCAGTTTTCAATCAATCAAATTAACAATTTTAAATATAATCGATATATGGAATATTACATACATATTAAAACATCGAAAACCACTAATGTAATCCCAGAACATATTTTATAAAGTTCAATGGTAAATTAAATTACCATGAGTAAACTCTGAATATACTTTGTCCCAATGTTTGTAAAGCTGTTCAATACGTTCGTTTTAGACAGACTTTGATACAAAAACATTACTTTTATATAAATGTCCATTAAAAATACTATAGCCAGGACTTTTGCAAATATGAATAATGGACTTAAGAGACAATCAAGTAAGGATTAATAGTTAATTATGGATTTATTAATAGACGTTCATGAACTTTTGGTACTGATTTTTAATTTGTAAGTGTGGCATTTTAGTACTGTTCCGTTTCATTTAAAAATAACACACTTTATAAACAAGATTTTTTTACGCTAACCATAATTAAATAATCAGAAAAAAATGAATGCAATGACACGATTTTTTTCGCTAAAAATAAAAGATTTTATATAAAGAACAGCCTTTACATTTTTGCCAACCGATGCTATAAAATGACAGTTATTTCTTAAATGTGTTGCTATTTTTTTTCCACCTATACCTGGCAACTGTAGAAATAATTTGACCGCATAATTTTTCTTACAAACAAAAGTGAATGATACTTGAGGCTATATATTCACTGCATGATTAGTACGTTTTGAGGGTCACTTGAAATTCATACACCTTATATTAAACCTTACCCCCGGCACTGCGGTTTATTTTCCAACTGTTTACTCCATTTAATTTATTCTATTGACACCTTTCGTCAGATTTGACAATTAATTTGTACGCTCTTCAACGCTTTATTCTCAATTATTTCCACCCAGCATGATCTGCTGATTCCGCCATTTGTGTGGCACTGAGACCGCAGTGAAGCATTGCCTTCTTCTGATTGGTTAATTTACAGGAGGCGTGGTTTGCTCTGGAGAAGTATCGTCTGCGGACGAATCTGAGCAAAGTTGTACTTGTTCAAAATTCTACCAGAGCGTTCAACAGTTTACTTATATATCTTATACAAACACACGTTTTGTGGTCGTTAACAAATGGAGAAAACGTGAAGAACACATTTTCTAACATATATATATTTTCTATCGGAATACAAGTTTCAAAGAATTTCACTAATGATAGGGAAAAGCGAAAAGGATAGTTTTGTGGGCAATTTCTTGGAAATGCAGCACAGTGGACTTTCTCATCGGTACCCGGGTGTGTCTCCGGGTATGTCTGGCATCACAAACTCATCTACACTCGGGATGATGCCTTCCCTGTTCGGAGATAACAATTACTACCGACATACGGGGTACGGTGGTATGTCTGTCGGCGGAATGGGAATGTACGCACCGTCGGCAGCTGACCAGTATTCAATGGCCCGGCACTCGCCGTATTCGCCGTACGGACCACCACATCACGCTCCAAAGGATATGGTCAAGCCACCGTATAGTTATATAGCTCTTATAGCAATGGCCGTGCAGAGTCAACCGGACAAAAAAGTTACTTTAAATGGAATATATCAGTTTATCATGGATCGTTTTCCTTTCTATCGTGAAAATAAACAAGGATGGCAAAATAGCATCCGACATAATTTATCACTGAATGAATGTTTCGTGAAGGTGCCCAGAGACGATAAAAAGCCCGGAAAAGGTTCGTACTGGACCCTTCACCCCGACAGCTATAACATGTTCGATAATGGAAGCTATCTGCGCCGGCGTCGGCGGTTTAAACGAACGGAGGCGGACAAGTTAGTTGAGACAACGGAAGATGGAGACGAAAAATGTGAAAAAGATGGCGGTGACAATGATTGTGACGCGGAAGATGGAAACTCAACTTCTACGAAAGGAGAGAAACTAAACGTGAATGGCCATGGCAGTAAATCTTTGGACATTTTAAAGAAAGAGAGTCCGCGTAAAAGTGAAACTGAATTGAAATATTCATTTGACACAGCGTTAAAGCCGACGTCTTCTCCTAACGTGCATTTGACAAACACTAAAATTGAAAGGAACGTTTCACCGAAACCAGACTGTGTAACTCGTCTGCAGCCGAGTCCAAACTCTCTGCCACTTCCGCTGGATCCGTTAAATACTAATGAACCGCCTGTTTCTACTTTTTCTGTCGAAAATTTAATGACAACTCAAGGCCCCGGATGTGACATTTCTCAGACAAATTCCTTTTTAAGTGGTCGGAATCCACATATCTTATCGCCCCCAGTATTACAGTGTTATTCCAGACAAACTGATGCATACAGAAATACCAACGTTTCGTCGGCAACAGCTGGGAATTATGGATATACAAGTAATTTGGGTGCACAAACACTATTCCATCATTCTCCTGTCGGCAATTCCGCGGTACGTTCTTCAATGGGTGTGGGTGCTATGTCCCCTGGGGAGGATGGTTCTGGCGGCAGTGCCGGCAACTCTCCTCATCCGACGCCGGCGCCGGCACATATCAACAATACACCATCCCTACCTCAAACAAACGGATTAATCCAAAGCATGTTCACGGCATCAGCAAATGGACAAAATTATTCCCGACCAAATGCATGGTATATGTCACCGACGACGGATTTCAATCATCACAATTCCGATTTTTCGTCGGCGTCACCGTTTACAAATATGAGAGATATGTTTGATTCACAGAGGATTTTAGGAAGTCAGTGTCAGTCGTCGGCATCGTCGGCCGCTGTGGCTGCGGCGTCGAGCTGTCAGTTGGCGGCTTTCCGACCATCGTTTAAAAATTCGTCGCAGTATGCATGTGATTTTGGGAAATTTTAACGTCTTGTTTGTATATAAAGCGAACGGACGCTAAAATCTTCATATACAAATATAAAATAAACCCATTTATTCCGTATTTTTTAAATAAGTATTATTGACATTTTGCACCTTGGTATTCAAACGATTTGTTCGACATAACTAATTGTTAACATGTTTTGTGTAATAAAAATATAACGCGAACAGAAATTAACAGTGGATGTCAGCAAAACACAAATATCAACAGTGGTAATTTAACTTATATGTAAGTTTGGATTTTACGTTGAGCTATGTCTGTCTTTGACTGCCTACAGGGTAATAGTGCTACAAATGTGTGTGAGTGTTTAATGCCTAAATGCCAACAGGGTAATAGTGCTACAACACGTGTGTTAGTGTGTTTTTATTCCTGGTGTATTCCTTGTTATATATATAGTATAAAGTATGTTGTGGTGAGCATATTAAATAATAAAAATAACTACGGATTTATACTTGTTCAATCCTTCATTTATGGATGGAATCTTATAATTTAATTTTAAGCATCTATTCTATCAACAATAATTTTAAGTTTTATGCAAATGATAAACTTTTATTTAACTGCAAAAATGGTTTATATAATAAATATCAAACGTATATGTTATTAAATATTAACCATATATTTATCTATCAATAGACAAACCACACTTCTTTGATAAATATGCCTCTGGCAATAGTTTGAAGTTTAATAACAAAATAAAATCACTTTACTTAAACAGGGTTTTGGGAACTCAAAATAATTCAAACCCAGTCTTTTTTGTTTATGCAAAATGCGAAATAAAACAACAATTAAGAAATAACCCTTTACTGTGTAAAGCCTTGATATATCTTAGATTTGTCAGGATATCAGAACATTTGTTGACAAATCTTTATAATATTTATATCATTAGTAATTATTAACACACAAACTCTCTCAAACTCTTGTATTATAATAAAACATGTTTTGTTCTGTTAAGTGATTTTATCTAAAATTCGGTTTACACAGACAGTATAACAAGACAATTCAAGTTATCATTCCTGAATATATGCGATTATTTACTATCAATATTGGGAAATTTTATTAACGCTTATGAAAATGATTTAAAAATAAAAAGGAAGCTTTTAATCTTTAATCTGTAAATCAGCCCTCACCCCCTTCCCCAATTCTATAAACAGCGGATTATGTGTGCCAGTTTAATTTTGAATATTTATTTATGTGAATACTAGATTTTTTATTGTTTTGTTACCAGCGGTCACGCGTACTGTAAACTGTATTATTAGTACAATTTCAAACATATTTTTAAAAATAATATTCGCTATTTCTGTTTCACGATCACTTTAAAGATAGACCGCAAATCAAATATTGTTACAGTAAATGCAGTTAAGCGAATTATTATAGTAATTCTTTTTATATATAATTTACACACTTTGCCAAATTCACAAGTTTAAAATTTCACCTGAAGTAACCTTTTGACCCGAATAACATCATACCAAATATTAGATAAATCAAATGACTATTATCAAAATATTATGATATGTAATGAATATGTTACATTGTTTTCTTGTAAAACAGCCCTCAAGACTTTCCATTTGTAAACTTTTTAAGATTTAGTGTAAAAGAATACCGCTTTATCCAATAATCCTTTGCATTATATATCAAAAGAATAACTTTAACTCTTTTGTGATTTTTCTTACATACTTTGTGTGCAAAATATGTGCCAGTACGGGTCATATTTTGACGAGTAGAAATATTATTTACTTTGGGCTTATCAGGAGAAATAACATATGCATTCATCACCGTCTTTATTAAATATATAACAAGATCCAATAACTCCAAGTAACGCATATCATTTTTCGTGTCAGATCGTATCAGACTATCTGACAGATGGTGAAATAATTGCTCTCTCTCTTTCTCTCTCTCTCCTTCTCTCTCAGACGTTCGCACTTTTACACTTTTAAGATTTCTAAGATGACGAGAGAAATAACAAATTTGTTTTGATGGGTGTTTTTCTTTTCTTTTTAAACTTTTTTTTTTAATTTAGCGAGACAGCATAATATTATATACGTCTAATATTCTACGCTTGTGCCATTATAAATTAACGTCTTTACACATACACCGACTCCATGAAAAAATAATTAAAATATACCAAAACAATTAAATCTAGCACTCATCCCCTCAAGAACCCGGAAATTACTTGTACTGCATTTTATCAGGGGCAAGGGTGGGAAAATAATAAATAGTTTAGTTAACAAGTTGTAGCAGCCGAAAGTTAGTTTCATAGTCGTTTTTTTTTCGGCTTTCATTTTTATTGCAACTCTTCAATGTTGGAGACTGAGAAGATAATGGTAAGGGTAAACTTCATGTACCAAATATGGTAATCACATTAAGTTCAATTTGCAATTTTCCTCGGAAAAGTCGTCCGTAGTTTCTTTTATGCCCATTCTACAATTTTCAACTTACTCCGATGTTCGATGTTTATTTACACAAAGTAAACATGTATGGCATTTCGGAGTGAATTTCTCTGTGCGTCTGTCCTAGCATGGTGCAGTAAGTCAATGTTGCCATTCGGCAGACCGTAATTGGTTGCATTTGATAAATAATCTTTCTATATTCAACATAAATTTACAACCAATCCTAACCTTCTCAGCCTCCAATTTTGAAGAGTTGCAATATTTATTTATGGTAAAAACTAAACACGAATATTAAACTAATGTCTAACTGGTTTGCTTTTCTCCGAAATGCTGAGGATAAATAAGGAATACATTTATATAGTAAATATACCAGATGCTAAAACTAATGTAATGTAATATATTGGAGAATAGAAAAAAAATACAAAAAAAATTAAAACCCATCTATAAAGGCGAATTGCTATGTAAATAAACATTTTATCACTATTTTCGAATACTGTTTCAGAACAGAAACAAGAAGTGAAAAGAATATGTAATACAAGATATATTTATTGAAGAAGTCTCCACATCGAACCTCTATATTCAAATACAACAGAATAAATAAAGAACAAACTTGGAGAGAACAAACAACAAAAACAAAACACATCCAAATGAATACTATCAGCAAATTATAACATGGTTTATAAAATATTACTTTTAAAAAGTATGTATATGATTTATCCTTCCTTGTTAATATTTTATGTTTTATTTAATATTTACTATAAACAAAGAATGAAATAAAGAAAGAAACATTGAACAAATATCTTAGAAACTAATTGCTTTCAGCATTTTCTATTATCTTAAATTCACACCATTTATACATACATGTAAAAACGATGCCGATAAGTTATATGTACTCATGCTTTCTGAAATATGACTTAACATCAGAAAGATTGATCGACTGATTGATTGATTGATTGATTGATTGGATATTTAGCGTCATTTTTATGCCATCGAGGGTTATTATCAGAAAGAAAGCTTGACATTTAAGCTTAACGGATTTGTGTATACTGCACGTTTCCTCATACAAATGATATTAAGATCTCATTAAATGTTACAATTAAATGTACAATTAAATGTAATTAATGAACCCTCTTCAATTGAATGTCTCTATTGTTTTCAATTGTTCATTGTTTTTGAATAAATAAAGTGTTATTTTCGTACAATCTATAAAGTAATCTAATATGTAACACGTGTATGGAAAAAGATATTGGCGTTTGAAGATGCGCCTATTTACAAATACGTTTACTCTCGAATACAGAAAATGTGATTAACCTATTTGATTAGTGTCCCGGATATCATATAATCAGTTTATTTATTAATAATATTGATGTTAAACAAACTAATATATCGTTTTAACAAAGGATTCTAAATCTCAGTTGTCTAACAAACAAACAAAAAAATACCAATTTAAACAAAACATTAATTCAAATAAGACATTTGCCAGTCATCTGTTTTGAATTATGAGAGACTATGGAATATAGCACATACACTTTATGCTTAAAACTAAACGGTCTGAATAGCACGACGTAGGCTTATTGTCAAAGTATAAAATATTGAAAAATGAAATAACAAAAATAAACAAAACAAAACAATTTATTTGTAAATAATTAAGAGAGATATTTTCATAGGAGCGCTAATACTTTTAAGATAACAACATCAATGCCTAACAAATACTCTCAAAATATTTAAACAAACATACATAAATTTACATTGACAATGCCTGTTTGTTAGTGTATGTGTTTGTTTAAGTAAGTGTATAAACAGATATAAAACAAAAACAAACAAAAAACACATTCTCTATATTTCGTTTGTGATTTCTTTTACTTTTTCCAATAGACTAATCACAAATTTTATTTCATTTACAAAAATATATTTTTATGGTAAATGTTTTAGGGCCTCATGGAAGACTGATTTGTTCAAACTCAAATAAAGTCTTTATCATTATGATGATTATAGTTATCATTGTTATTATAATTATTATTAATATTATTATTATTATTATTATCATTATTATTATTATTATTATTATTTATTATTATTATAATTATTATAATTATTGATTATTAATTATTATTATTATTATTATTGCTGTTGTTGTTGATATTGACATCATATCTAATGATATCTATGACTGTAACGCGCTTTATAAAATAATAAAAATAAATCAAATACCACAATTTATATATAAATAATTAAATATATATACATGTATATATTATTTAGAAGTGTTCATATGGTTTCAGAAATAAAGGATATTCCGCAAAATAAACTCACCCATTGACCACCCGGCCATCACTGGTAGTTTTAACAGTATGTTACGTATTTTATTAAAACTGTTATGTATTTTAATACACATAACAATTCTGACATTAGCCAGAGTTAATCTTACACGAGGCCCTCAGAGTACACACTGAAACAGATGCAGAAGTTTGTCCATGACATTTTTTAAAGTCTGTTTCCTGTTATTATAAATAGGTGTGAACCCATCATTGATTTTTGTTCTTTGTTCTACAGTCAAACCTGTCTTAAGCAGACAGTCAAGGGAATGAATAAAAGTGGCATTTTAAGACAAGTTGTTGCTCAATACAGGTCAATTTACTTTTAAAGTATAGAAATATGAAATAGCAAATGTGATTGCTTAAGACAAGTGGCTGCTTTATAGAGGTGACCGCTAACACAGGTTTAACTGTATAGTAAACAAAATCAGTTTGCACGCTTGTTATTCATAGAGAGATTCAAGAAGTGAAACTTACATTTTAATGTCTGTCAACTTCTGCACTGCAAAATATGATGAGAAAAGTAGGGGTAATGTAGAATCCGAAATATTTATTCCTGTTCAGTGTGTACACTGTTTACAAAGTGAAAGTAGACTTCTGAAATCAATGTTCACAACCCATTTTCCAAGCATAATATTTTTCTTTCTAAATTCACGGTTCAAACATGACAATGCTTTCAATATGTTTCAAAATGAATACATCAATAATGCCATTCAAATGAAAAAAAATAGCATTAATATACGGAAAATGCATTTCAAACAAGGCTTTTTTTTACCCCGTTGGTGCAAAAAGGTATCAAGTGCATTCTTATTTGATATATACTTGATCTTATCGCACCAATGGGACGAAATTTTATAACCGCCATTTTGTGACTGCCCTACAGAAGTATTTTCTGCTTCCAAACGCGTTACTATGCCAACTAATATCAAAACTATGCTTCAAACCAGAATACTTAGATTTATATCTTAAAACAGTGACTACGTTAAATCACTGTCTAAAACTAAATAAGGTATAGTTGAAAAAAAGGCACCTGCACAAAGCATTGAAATACTTAACGATGTATGTGTGCTTATCTGCACAAGTATGCGCATTCCGTGCGAGATGTTAAACCGATGTCTCGTGTACCGTTGTTTAACATCGATCACGTTAAAGAACAAGAGAGGATGAAACAAGTTGTCTGTATCGAACCTTTACCGAAACTTCAGT
Source organism: Panopea generosa (assembly GCA_029582155.1). Lineage (NCBI taxonomy): Eukaryota > Metazoa > Mollusca > Bivalvia > Adapedonta > Hiatellidae > Panopea > Panopea generosa. Next base: position 20,199,777 of record CM055900.1, on the reverse strand, counting down.
CTTTGTACAAGAGCGTCGCCCATGTGGGAAACGGGTGGCGTCGGTAAATTAAAACAAATATATGCATTTCAGTACAAATGCAAAATGAAATCATGTGATAGTTAACAACTCGTACATATACTGTCATACTCAACCCAAATCAAGTGATAACTAACAACTCGCACATATACTGTCATACACATTAAAATCAAATGATAACTAACAACTCAAGCATAAACTGTTATACACAACACAAATCAAGTGAAAATTAACAACTCACACATATACTGTCATGCACAACACACATCAAGTGATAACTAACAACTCTCACATATATTGTCATACATAACCCAAAGCAAGTGATAACTAACTCTGTAATACACAACACAAATCAAGTGATAACTAACAACTCACACATATACCTTCATACACAACACAAATCAAGTGATAACTATCAATTCACACATATACCGTCATACACAATACGAATCAAGTGATAATTAATAACCGTTGTAAATGTACAAACTTATATGTAACATATGTTCTGTATTTCTAACTGATATACTTCCAACATAGTCCTTATGTTGTTTGAACAAGCAACAGAGCAGTTGTGCCCTATAAAATTTAACATTTTTTCTCCTCAAATCGTATCCGGCATGTATTCTAAACAAAACAACATATTTACAGAAGCATCATGTCGTATCACTGCATGCTGTTTGTTGTCGTCTTTTGACACAATGAAAAAATGCGCCAGGCTGTCAATTATTCGTTTTTCGGTAAACGTACGCCTTTTTAGTGTACTTTTAAAAAGCATTCTTGTCCCGAAAAAGCTATACTTTAAGAATATATTAAGCATATATATTCCAACGTAAATAGTAATGTGATTGTGTTCACTACTTAAAATAAAATTAATACATTTTCTAAATTCTGTCATATGTGCGTGTATGTGTTCCCAGCGATGCAAGAAGCTGCCAACTATATATGAAAAAAGAAAGTAGTTGGCACCTTCTTACATTACCGGGGGCGATATGTTTGTATTGATTACATAGAAATATATTTTATATATAATTTGCTCTATGTTACTACTTTTCTACAAATGATTCACCGTTTTCACTTAGAGATGGCATACATAATTGCTAGTTTATAATATAATTGAGGTTAATTGAATGATTAAAAAACAAAACAACAAAACTTGTTTTTTTATTACAAAAAATCAATATGAGCCACATAAGTACTAGTATCTTCAAACAAAGAAATATGTCATATACTTATTGTTTATGAATAACATTATTATCATTTTTATTATTATTATCATCATCATCATCATCATCGTCATCGTCGTCGTCGTGGTCGTCATCATCTCATCATCGTTGTCGTCGTCGTCGTCTTCGTCGTCGTCATCATCATCATCATCATCATCATCATCATCATCATCATCATCATCATCATCATCATCATCATCATCATCAATACGTATCAAACTCAAAGCAATAGTTTAAACAAACTATTTTATTTCCAGGGTCCTGTTTCACCAACGTATTTTTTTTTTATTCAAAACAAATAATATCTTTTTATACTTTGGTCCTTCCCATAAACACAATTTGGTACGGTCAGATGATAAATGGAAAGTACATTCGTTAATAAATACGTTAAAAACCCCATTTCTGTTTATTGTTTTCATTTTCGATTTGCTAGCTTTCCATTATATCTAATTTAGCCAATGCTTAAATGTTTAAAACCTTTGTTCTTAATGCACCACAGCCGTTAATATAATTTGAAAAAAAAACTCTATATAAGAAAGCATACTAAATAAGTAATCATCAAAAATATAGTTGAACACATAATACAAAGTAAGATTAAAAAGCTGACGTTTATGCAGAGCGATTCTAGCAGGTGGAACATTTTCATTTTGCCATCCTTCAAGCGAGCTTACGTGAAGAAAAAAAAATTCTACCAGCCTGTCAGCCTATCAGTAAATTGAAGAAAAAAATGCAACTCTGCTTGCTTAAAAGGATGCTGAACCTTTCCATCCTGCCAGCCGGCTTGCTAACTTCGTTTAAACTAATTATGGGAATGTGTGGTCCAGTGGTAGAGCATTGATCCCAGGAAAGAGGGGTCTTGAGTTCGATCCTCCGCTACGTCTTTGTGCGGTGTCTTTGGGCAGGGCAATTTATCCGTATATGCTTATTACTGGTTCTACCTAGGAAGATTTTATCTAAGTTGTAAGAACATGTTTCACAATCGATGTAAAATAAATAAATTTCAATAATTTATTTTAACTCAATTGCGAACTTAGTTATAGCTTATATGAATTGATCTCTGGTGGGGTGTGTGTGTGGGTGGGTGGGGGAAGGGGGGGGGGGGGGTAACATATACTACAGGTTGCATTTGAGAGACCATTAGGTCGATGTCGTATGGTGTTTAGCGTTGCATTCAACAATATTTCAGTAATATCAAGACGGTGTCTATTTGAGACAGTATTCTTAGCTACCTGCCACACGGGATTATCATGTTTCAGACACATTGTGTAATACCCCACCCAGTCGCATTTTACTGACACCGGGCCGATCAGATCTAGAATTATTTTCAAAATACTGAACGCCAAGCAGCGAAAAAGCTCCAAGCATCATTTTTCAAGTCTTTGGTATGACCCGGCCGGGAATAGAACCCAATATCTCAAACGTGCGAGGTGGACGCTCTGCACCTAGACCACCGATGTGGTTCATCGGGCCGAACGTGTGACCAAACACGCGACCTCTGTCATCACAAACGTGTACCACCCACGTCGATCTCCACTGATACCAGTCTTTGTATATGCTGCTTGTGACCAGGCGGCGTCTTTCAGCTGTTGCGGTAAAATAAACAAACAAAAACCAAAAAAACAAAACAAAAAAAACAACAACAAAAAACCCAAACAGACTGAAGCTAGACTTTGATATTCGTGTTTCGTTTTTCGATATTCATCGTGAATCTTACCGTCAACCTAACTATCTCAGTCTCCAATGTTGAAGAGTTATAAACTTCAATATCGAATAAGAAAAGAAAACGCATATAGAATTTCTTACTACTAAAACAACTGAAATTCTCATAGACGCTTTGTAAAAAAAAAAACCCACATCGAGCAAATATTAAGACGTTCACAATTATAATTGCAACGCAGAGTTCGGTCAAAATAGCGCGATAATTGCTAATGTATAGATATGGTAGATTGCATCTATCTACAATCTACAGCCATTATCTCATATTTCAATCAAACGTCTTGTCTTCCGCCATTATCGATGTAAACAGTTTCCGTGTCATACGGATCCATCTGTAAACAGATCAAACTGACGTGTTGTGCGTAACTGTAAACACCACCATAAAACGAGAAACCGTTTTTATTCACTTCCTATTTTATTCTTACCGTTACAGTAGCAGCGGACGGCAGATTGAAGCTAGATCATTATTCGTGTTTCTACTTTCAATATCTACTACGAAACTAATTCTAACCCTGAATTTATTACCTCCGATATTGAAGAGTCATATATTTAAATATTGAAAGACAAAACGGATATTAAATTATCGTCTGTCTGCGTAGAGCGGACATATAATTTTCTCTACTTTGTTGTTGTTGTTGTGTTAAACGCACGCTTGTTTGCTTGAAAAACTCCTATAAAAAACACCCATCTTTCGTTTATGTGCTTGTATTACAATTACTCATTTTAAACATTGACGGAGAAAACAGTATCGAAAGAGAAACAAGTTATTTCAATATACGAATCACATTCGATGTTGTCCTTGGTAGAAATAGCATATTCTGATCAAGTGTGTTGCTCGGAAGCAACACATACTAGTCTTGTTGAGGGACATTTGATCCCGCGTCCGGTGCCCTATCACCAAACCAGACGACTTATACATATTAAATTCTTACCAAGTTTAGATTAAGCTTAATAATTTTCAATATATTTTTATATAAGTTCTTACAATGTACAAATCACGTTCGGTGTCGCCGTGGGTAGAAACGGCGTGTTTGTTCGAGTACATGTAGTTTTTATTGTTAATAGACGAACAGTTAACTTAACCCGGCAATCTTTCTTGAATCTAGAAAGTTTAACCAGTACTCGAGCATACCTGTTTCCGCAAGTGATAACTTTCCCACTTGTATCAGCGGTCAGATGCGAACGACAATGAGACACAGTGTCGTATATAAAACATCATGAACACTGTGACAGGGTGGAGACATTCGAAATCACCAACCTTGGATTGATAGTTAGACGCGCTACCGACTGAGCTAACCGGGCGGAGTACAAACTAAAAGACTAACAAATACAAACGTCAGAAGTATTCATCTTTAAAAGTATGCTGCCGAGTTTTTATTTTAATTAATTCTAACGTCATTTACAACAGATTGCAGGAATGCACCTATTTTAATTGGTGGAGGAATCTGAGTAGAGCTATAATCCTGCTTCTAATAATGACACACTGACAATTTAAAGTTTCTAGACCTAACTGGACTCGAACCCACGACCTCAGCGATTAGAGACATTATCATCTTAAGACGTTAACTCCTACCACTCGGTCACGGAAGACATCTGGTTTTCGATCCAGATTCACTGCACCTATATAAATGTCTTGAGGCTGATTTCGAAATATTTTGAAAACGTGTCTATGGCACGCCAGAGCCGCGGGCTGTTATTCAGTCGTATCTTCATCTTCCTTCTATATAACAAACAAACACCCAGTTGTCACCAGCTGTTTGTATTTGTTTATTTTACAATTTTTTTCAATGATCGACATAGCACTTTATGGTATACGTTGTCTTTTTTCAATTTGGTGAACACGCGAGAATATTAATTACTCATTTTCGTAATTAGTTTATTGTTTCGTGTGCGTCTCCAATTCTTAATCAACTGTTTTTTTACAAGTTATGTGTGGAACGCGTGGTTTAGTGGTAGAGCAGTGGGCATAGAATCGGAGAACAGTGACCCCCCTCCCAATCCCACACCCCTTACCCACCACTCTGTCCTACCAGTACTATGTGTGGCGTGTTTGAGAAAAATATACATTATTCGCATATGCTTAGTACTAGATCTACTACATTTACTAAATATGTCGTGATTCGTTTTAGTTATTAACACACGTGTTTCCGAATCAATGTAAAACATATTTGAAATCCTGATCAATATGTAATTTTATTACAAAAAACTTCAACAGACGCTAACATGTGATAATCTATCGCGTGATCAATATGTAAACATATTACATAAACGTCAATGTGACGCTACCACGTGATCAATATGTAAACCTAGCACATAGACGTCTGTCTTGTGATCAATATGTAAACATATTACATAGACGTCAATGTGACGCTACCACGTGATCAATATGTAAACCTAGCACATAGATGTCTATTTTGTGATCAATATGTTAACATATTAAATAGACGTCAATGTGACGCTACCACGTGATCAATATGTAAACCTAGCACATAGACGTCTATCTTGTGATCAATATGTAAACAAATTACATAGACGTCAATGTGACGCTACCATGTGATCAATATGTAAACCTAGCACCTAGACGTCTATCTTGTGATCAATATGTAAACATATTACATAGACGTAAATGTGACGCTACCACGTGATCAATATGTAAACCTTGTATGTAGACGTCAATATGACGCAATCATGTAATCGATATGTAAACATATTATATAGCCGCCAGTGTGACGCTACTACTTCCAATTAAAGCCCCTTGAAGAGTACTACCAAAGACGCTCTTCTATCACGTGATCAATTTGTAACCATATTTCATAGACGTCAATAAGACGTTACTACGTAAACAACACGTAAACATATTACGTAAACGTCAATATGACGCTATCACGTGATCAATATGTAAACGTATAACATAGACGTCAGTATGACGCTATCATGTGATCAATTTGTTAACATATAAAGTAGACGCCAATATGACGCTACCACGTGAACAACATGTAAACATATTACGTATACGTCGATATGACGCTACCACGTGATCAATATATAAACGAATAACATAAGCGCCAGTTTGACGCTATCACGTGATCTACTTATAACCATATTACACAGACGTCAATACAACGCTAGCACGTAATCGATATGTAAACCTTTTAGACGTATTTAGACGTCAATATGACGCTTACACAATCTCAGTATGACACGTACACGTGATAAAGTTTATAACAAAAAAGGTTCGATATGATCTGATATCAACACAAACTCGATATGCGATTGCATTGTAAGATAAACGTGTATTTTGATATGATCTGACGTCAACACGTAATCAAAATGATATCGCATCATCAGTTACACGTGTATTTTGATATGATATGACGTCAGCTTGTAATCAATATGTAACCGCATCATAAGTTACACATGTAGTTTGATATGATATGACGTCAGCTATTAATCAATATACAATCGCATCATAAGATACACGTGTAGTTTGATATAATATGACGTCAGCTAGTAATCAATATGCAATTGCATCATAAGATACACGTGTAGTTTGATATGATATGACGTCAGCTAGTAATCAATTTACAATCGCATCATAAGATACACGTGTAGTTTGGTTCGATATGACGTCAGCTAGTAATCAATATGTAACCGCATCATAAGATACACGTGTATTTTGATATAATATGACGTCAGCTAGTAATCAATATGCAATTGCATCATAAGATACACGTGTAGTTTGATATGATATGACGTCAGCTAGTAATCAATATACAATCGCATCATAAGATACACGTGTAGTTTGATATAATATGACGTCAGCTAGTAATCAATATGCAATTGCATCATACGATACACGTGTAGTTTGATATGATATGACGTCAGCTAGTAATAAATTTACAATCGCATCATAAGATACACGTGCAGTTTGGTTTGATATGACGTCAGCTAGTAATCAATATGTAACCGCATCATAAGATACACGTGTATTTTGATATGATATGACGTCAGCTAGTAATAAATTTACAATCGCATCATAAGATACACGTGTAGTTTGGTTTGATATGGCGTCAGCTAGTAATCAATATGTAACCGCATCATAAGATACACGTGTATTTTGATATGATATGACGTCAGCTAGTAATCAATATACAATTGCATCATAAGATACACGTGTATGTTGATATGATATGACGTCAGCTAGTAATCAATATGCAAGCGCATCATAAGATACACGTGTAGTTTGATATGATATGACGTCAGCTATTAATCAATATACAACTGCATCATAAGATACACGTGTATGTTGATATGATATGACGTCAGCTAGTAATCAATATGTAACCGCATCATAAGATACACGTGTAGTTTGATATGATATGACGTCAGCTATTAATCAATATACAATTGCATCATAAGATACACGTGTATGTTAATATGATATGACGTCAGCTAGTAATCAATATGTAACCGCATCATAAGATACACGTGTAGTTTGATATGATATGACGTCAGCTATTAATCAATATACAATTGCATCATAAGATACACGTGTATGTCGATATGATATGACGTCAGCTAGTAATCAATATGTAACCGTATCATAAGATACACGTGTAGTTTGATATGATATGACGTCAGCTAGTAATCAATATACAATTGCATCATAAGATACACGTGTATGTTGATATGATATGACGTCAGCTATTAATCAATATGCAATCGCATCATAAGATACACGTGTAGTTTGATATGATATGACGTCAGCTTTTAATCAATATACAATTGCATCATAAGATACACGTGTATGTTGATATGATATGACGTCAGCTAGTAATCAATATGTAATCGCATCATAAGATACACGTGTAGTTTGATATGATATGACGTTAGCTAGTAATCAATATGTCATCCCATCATAAGATACACGTGTAGTTTGATATGATATGACGTCAATTAGTAATCAATATGTAATCCCATCATAAGATACACGTGTATTTTGATATGATATGACGTCAGATAGAAATCAATATGCAATCGCATCATAAGATACATTTATATGACGTTAGCTAGAAATCAATACAATGTGTGAGCTTATTATTAGAGACACTCATTTAACCTGACGCAATGACGTCAAAATATCAACCAAACTATATACAATGATATTGCTGATTCATTTATATACGAAACATCAATAAGATGTGACGTCAACAAGCAAAGAATATGTGGGAGGATTATATGATAAAACATACATTAAAAGATAACCGAAATATTGACCGGAAGACGTCGGACGAAATTATGCAAATGAGTAGTAATTAACTAATAACCATCAATATTTCTCAAAGCGCAAATTAATACACGATACATAACTAGAAACGGTTCATATTCGTCTGCTTGTTTATAAGTTTGAATGAAATATATTGTGGTGTTAACACCTGATGCCAGGCAAACACATAAAACGCAAATACTCGTACGGGTCAAATTAGGCCTGTCGAAGAATTCTAGCGATTTTTTTTCTATAACGACAGTATCGCATGTTTTATGTTTTCTTGGGAAAATGTAAACACTAACGTGTATTTAAGTGCAATTTAAGGTCCGTTTACATTCAGTTACGGCATATAAACGATTTTCCCCACAGTAATTTTACGGCGTTCTTACCGGGCCGTGATATTATTTTTCATGCAAACCCTCCGATGCGTAGCAAGTCCTTATTGTTGCCTTTTCCACATGGTGCACTTTACAGTAGTATTTTTAAATGATTTGCTATTTGATTTTCTTCACGCTACTTTAAATTGTTTTTTTTTTGTTTATTTTGAGGTAGTGGATCCTTTACTTTCGCTAAAGATGCTTTTGTAAACTATGAAAGGAAGGTACATGTAATTCTAAAGCAACTGTTAATGTTATAAATGTTTTATAACATTTTAAACAGTAACTGTTATTATTTAATTTATACTTCAATTTATTTTAGTTCACTTAGATCATTTTTATGAATCGCTCTCAATTTTAATCCGTGGAGATATAACCAATAATGGGTGATTTTTTATCATAATCATAATCATAATCATAATCATATAACCCACATCAAAGCTTAACCTGACTATTAAGAGACAGGTTTGGGTTTCACTAAACATCTCATGTTGAGATATTCCTCAACTCACAAAAATCTCAATTTCTCTAAATGGATTATCTAAATTAATGTGTATTAAATGGCCACACAGAATTTAAATCTGAACAAATCTGTACTCGTTGGTTAAGGATAGAATGCAAAATGATCTATGTAAATAATAATATTATAGCATTTCAAAAAAAAAATAAGTTGAGATGTTCAATGAAAGGGGAAGTCAGATTTGTACAAAAGCCTTGAAAGTCGCATACCAGGTTATGCCGTGTATCCGAACCGTAACCCTATAAACAATCACTGAAGACAAAAATGTGTAGTGATATCATATTTTGTTTTCACTATTTTATCTCAAATTAACATTTTAAGCAAAATATAGATAGAAAAAAATATATCTAGATCAAGACTTAAGAAGTGACTGTACGGCCGATTTTATGGTCATGTTGTAATTGAGCGGATGATCAAGTTGACTTAGGAGCTGCCGAAATATCAGTGACCTCTTGGTCGCAGTTTCGAACCGAAATCGCAAATGTTGAGACATGTTTGGTCTGTTTGTTTAATGTGAGAAAGGTTGACAGTTTCTTGCGGAAGGAGGTAACTTCTACCCGGATACATGCATATAAGCTGTACGATCGCTTCCTCCAAAAATACGACTGGATCCATTTTACTGACTGTATAAAAGCTTAATAGTTCAAAACCATAAAAAAACAACAACATAGCGATATTGTTTAGACAGATTTCTGGGTGAAAATGACAAATATATATATAGACTTTTGCATATTTATTAAATATAAAAACATATAAATAGATAAAATAATTGATAAATGTCCAGTCAAATATATATTATTCACACAGCGATAAAACACGCAAATCATTTTGACAAAACACCTGTCAGAAACGATTAAAACACGGGAGAATATTTTCACTTTTGTTTATTTTAAAGTTTTAAACTTACTGATTGTGAAACAAGTTATTACAACTTATACAAATCATACTTAAGTCTTCATGTGTAGAACCAGTAACTAAGCATGTGCAGAAAAGGTGTCTTGCTCATCACACATGGCCTTTGCAGTGGATCGAACCCATCACCCTCCGATCCTGGGTTCGGTGCTCTACCACTGGACCACGCACTCCATTATTATATAAAATGTCTTGCGGATTACTGGTCAGCCGCTGTTTCGGATTCAAACCAACTTTTTACTGCAGTCAACAAATTCGCCCCCCCCCCACCCCTATTTTTACAAATGCTTTTCGAATCCACTTTCTTTCTTTCCGTATATGATCGTTGCACCAGAACTTTTTGGGAGAATTTTGGTTTTCTCATTAGGCCGTCTTACTTCACAAGAAAAACACATTTTATCTCTTTTGTATGACTCTCCATGCAATATAAACATTGATACGCTTAATGCAATCCCGTTAAAAGGTTGAATAAATAACCGCTGGATGCAAGAAAATATTAATTTAGATTTATAAAACATGTTTAAATCGTAATCCGTTGCTTGTATATGTTTTCTTATTAAAACACCGATTTGTTTTCACAGTGGTGCGGACGGATTATAATATTTGCGCACACGTCTCTGTGTTTTCGTTGAGGCAGAGTGCGTGATATAATCGCAATAAATAAATTATTTCAGTAAATTCGTCTTAATAATTGAAAATTGTAAATTGTTGTTCATATACATTTAGACTGCTTTTCCGTTATTTATCAGGATTTTCTAATTAAAGTATAGAAAATCAGTCCAGATCTGGTCCAACTTGAATGCGCATGCTCACACAACAGTTTCGTATGTGTTCGAAAACCACCGGACATTATGGTGGTTTATTGTTGTAATTATTTTTTTGATGTATGAAGAAAATGTTCATACATGTTTAATAAGTGTAAAAAATGAAATACGTTCGAATAAGTGATTGTGATTTTTTATAGTTTTCTTTATCATATCAGTGACTTAATTGCATTGTTATATTTTTCTGATAATATGAATTAGGCAAATCCAAAATGGCGAGCTAATAAAATACCTTCTGTTTCGTCACTTTACGTTTTTTCCGTATATCTCCGTACAAATAGCGGATATATCCGTGACGTGACGAAAGTAAGCGGACAATTTTATTAATCTTATTTATTTTTATATTTACATTTTTTATACAATTGAAGTGGTGTTACAATGAGGCTTATAATATAGTTTTAAAAGACTATTGGAGATGCATTTGCTGGCAGATTAGGCTTTGTGGTAAACACTGAAACTTCCTCGCTTAGCGTTCAGCATTTAGAGGATAGTTCTAGGTCTGGTTGACCCGTTGTCAGTATAATGTGATTGGGTGGGGTATCATACCATGTGTCTGAGGCATGATACTCCAGTGTGGCAGCGCTTAGAATACTGTCTCAAGTAGACACTGTCCCGATATAACTGAAAAATTAATGAAAATGGCACTACTAAACACCATAGAACTTATATGAATATCCAAAAGGCATTCAACTCAAAATTTAATTTGATTTTTCTTTCGATTTTCCTGGTCCCACGTAGTTGCAGAAGTGTTTATATCAAATAAATCCAGTTCTTTAAAGAATGACAAAATATAATAGGGAATATTATATACTACACAGACGTTCGGCAGTCTATACATCATTTGTAATAGATTTAAATATTTTGGAGTGGTACTTATCACTCTACGTGAGAATGTATATATTATTTACTGCAGGTCTCACATCGCTAACACGTGGAATGCTATAGAAAAATAGCGGCTATTGCACTCGCATTCGTACATATTCGGCAAATTCCGTCAGTTTTGGATTCGAATCCGTGGATCAATAATTACTATATTGTTCAATTTATTGTGTTTGTAGGTAAAATAATCGGACAACTGCGCTCTACCGACGGAACCGAGGTTGGACGGATTTTACCGAATATGTACGGTTTCTAATTTTCTAATATACAAGCCGAAGTCTCATTTTGATTCCATTTCAAAACGTTCGCTATAATCTCTGTGAGTGTTATTTATTATAGTCGTTTTTTAAAACGTGAAATTCTTTTAAATTGAACATTCTTGTTTTTTTTCTGTTTAGTTGTTTTTATTTATTAATGTTTTGCTTTCCGAAAATGTTAATGTCGTCTGTAAACAATATGAATACCTGCTGGAATTATTTTCAGCTCTGTCATTGGCTAAGAACGTAATAAGTACACGAAGATGATAATGTGTGAACGCCAGTATTTTATTTATTAAACAACAAGCAAAATGAAAATTAATGCATGTCATTGAAGACATAAAACGTAATACTTTGATTTACCGACATATTATCCGCTACGACTGCATATTTAAACGTCTGCGACCTGAGAGTCACTAAAAGACTTTCATCGTTGGAAACATTATTGCCAGAGTTGCTGGTTATGTGAGACTGCTTACATCCCACCCAGTATGGAGACTCCAGGTGTATACCGTGAACATCGCCAGCAGGACTATAGATGCAGCAATTATTTAATAGGTAAACATTGACAGGTGCCTACATGAAATCTGTATTACATTACCGTTTTTCTTCACAGCTTTGCTTCAATTCTCATTTCAATTTTCTTCTTTTCTTATTTTTTATCTCTCGTTTAAAAGGTTAACGTGTGCATGTTATTTGACGTTTCTGCTGCTGCATGTAGTTTCATTAACTTTTTTTCTTATTTTGAACAAACATTCTGTTTATTCGCACGAAAAATATTTATTTTATTTAATTTGTAAATGCACGAGAATTGTAGGCGGAATGTTACTGAAGTATTGAAATCCCGTAGAATATGTCCGATTAACACTGTGGTTGGCTTGCACGCATCCCAACATTCATCTCGGGTTCGAACCCCGGTCTAAGCGTCGCGTTAGGTAAGGTCAGCCGCACGTGTGAACAAACGGTTTTATAAAGAGATCCTCGATTTAGACATTTGGGGTAATTCGCCGTTCAGTACTGATGTACGTAATATCAATGACTGATATATCACTCTATATAAATCCTTGGTGAGATATATTAACTTATATAATATATATAATATAAGATGTGTTTATAAGGGACAGATGATCAGTTCTATAAGTATGTATCCGGACCTAGTTAGCTCAGTCGGTAATGTGTCTGACTGTCAATCCACGGGCCGTGCCGGACTACGACCACTGTCTCCGTGATGATTGATATACGGCATGGTGTCTCGTTTTGGTATTAGTTTCTCAGGGCAGATTCAAGCGGGAAACTTATCAGTAACTTGCGAAGACGGATGTGCTCTGGTACTGGAAATAATACTTTCAGGATCAAGGAAAGAGTGGTTAGGCTAGGTTTACTGATCGTCTATTAGCTCTCGATGGCATACAAAAGGCGCTAAATATTCAACCAATCAATCAATCTAAAGTTATAGTACTATACCTAACAGTTCATATCGCTTCACCTTAACTTAGTTTTGAAAAGCTAAAACAATGGAAATTATTTCCCACTTGAATGAACGGTGAAAGAGCGCGCTATAGTGTAGTGGATAGGAAAGAGTGTCAGCCGCTCACGCCAGAGGTTGTGGGTTTGATTCCCAACTCGACCCGATGACTCTTATTAACAACACTCAATACTGTTCCACCAAGGAAGTGGACTCCCATAAAAGCTTACTTCCTAATGAAGCAAAAATAAATTAATATGATAAACTTATCCGGATAGCTACAGCAATCAATAAGCCATGCCACAAATTCAGACTTTTTGTGTTCGAGGTAAAAAAAATTTTTTTTTATTATTTTCGTTTAAGACTCAGCGCTCGCATTCTTCAATTGATTGACACGCGGAATGCCTCGGTGAAATATCTAATTGGTGTAACTGATACCGAATGACGCTCATTTTGTTGTCACACTGCCTCACCTTGATTGGATCAATTACGTGACGTAATTGCATTTTATCTATTTATATAAATGACTCAGGAATGATACGCTGGTAGGATATAGAGGATCTTATATGGGTGCTCATTTATTATTGAATTTATTAAACGAGGTGGCCAAAATAAATTTTACGAGACTCTCCCGAGTATTATATATCAGTTTTATTTTGTTTCTAATAAAGTGTTTTATCCGAGTTTACTAAATTCAATTATATATATAAGATCACATGACTCTGGAAGATGGTGAATTTACCATTTATTAAACAGATCACCTCTAAAAGGAACGAAAATAAATCGGACATATCAGTTTCCGTCAGTTTTCGAGGGAGGTTTACGGGCAATTGTATCACTGATTAACATTGAAGCCAGTGAGATATTGTACGTGCACTGGGCATGACTCCCATTGTGTACGAGTCAACTACTACGAGTCGAACAAATACCGGATGAAACTCCACCGGGAATTGATCCGGGAACCTCTTGGCTTTGGAGCAAGCATGCTTGGACCACCACGACTCCACTTATCATTCTAAATAGAATTATAAGAGACCATTTACTAGTAGTATAATAAAACAATTTTAGGAAGGATACGTATTTTTGGATACGATAAGGCACGCGTGAAATGTGACTTTCGCGTCTTAATTGTAAGTTTATAACATAATGTTGTGTCTGATTAATATCAGACAAAACATATTTAACATATTTAATTGGTTGGCAAGTGAATATTATTGCCAAATATATATTTGACAGTTTTTTTTAAAAAATATCACCGAGAATCCCTCATCTGTCTCTTATCTCTGCCAATAGTTCAATATGATAATCATCTTAAGCGGGACGGTAGCGTAATGGATAAAGTACGGCCGCTCACGCCAGACGTTGCAGGCTCAATCCACAGCTTTATAAAACAACATTTAGTATTGGTACTACCCAAGTTATTGGCTTGATAGCGGCTCATATACAGGTAAGCTTTGAGCTTTCTTCGCAATTGAGCTGAACAAAGTTCGCATAATAAGCGTCTTGGCTATGATTTATCCGGATACAGTATTCCATTTAATTCTGTGATGATATATTGAATGTAATTTTTCGGGCAAAAAGAATTAACAGAAATCTCAGAAGATCGTTTGTTAAAAATATAAAACGCGACTGAGATATGTGGAACACTACAAAGAACGAAAAAACACACACACACACACAAAAAAAAAACCAGACACTGATAGATACCATTTTCATAATAGGTATGCCAATCTGCATGCATCATATAGTTGAATTTTATGATACATAAATCAAACGTTTAATGTTTATTTTATGTATTGGTGTTGGTATTGTTGTTGTTATTGTCGCTGTTTGTATTGTTGTCGGTATTGTCGCTGTTTGTATTGTTGTCGGTATTGTCGCTGTTTGTATTGTTGTCATTGTTTTGTTGCGTCTGTTGCTACTGTTGGTTTTGTTGCTGCAGTAGTTACTGCTGTTGCTGTTTCTTTTTCGCTGCTGTTACTACTGCTGCTGTTGTTGATGTTGCTGTTGCTGTTATTGTTACTGCTGTTGCTGCTTTGCCCCTGCTGCTACTGTTACTGTTACCGTTGCTGTTATTGTTTTTGCTGGTGCTGGTGCTGGTGCTGGTGCTGGTGCTGGTGCTGTTACTGCTTGTATTGTCGTACCTGATGGAAGAATAAAAGTAAATGGAAAGAAATTATACAGTTTCTATTTAGTTTAATTCAGTTTGCCATGAATATTCAACAAAACCGTTACCAAGACATTCTATCTCTTGAAAAAATCAGTCCCCAACTTTCGTCTGGTACAATGTGCCGACCATTGGATTAATGTAATAATCTCATTGGCCTTATTTCATGTATAATTTGTAAAACATACTTGTTGTAATGATTGAAATGATTGAATATTTTATTATCACTCACTTGACTGCTACCAATATAGTAGTATCGTCATATTGTGTGTGTTAGTATCGTATGAATGAATGAATGAATGAATGAATGAATGAATGAATGAATGAATGAATGAATGAATGAATAAATGAATGAATGAATGAATGAATGAATGAATGAATGAATGAATGAATGAATGAATGAATGAATGAATGAATGAATTTATTAATTAATTAATGAAATCGATGGCCTAAATTATTGAAATAAAAATTGCAAATTCCATTACTAGTTAGGACTGCTGGTTT
Organism: Panopea generosa; assembly: GCA_029582155.1. Lineage (NCBI taxonomy): Eukaryota > Metazoa > Mollusca > Bivalvia > Adapedonta > Hiatellidae > Panopea > Panopea generosa. The sequence goes on along the minus strand of CM055900.1, from coordinate 20,183,646 downwards.
TATTGGATATGTATTAGATTATTCATATATGCATTGTAGCATTTTATATTGAGTCACTTATCTGTTGGTTAAATTATTGATTATTATTACGAATAGAAATTATTAGATTGGAAGTTGTTGTTTGAAATGGAGAAGTGTTCAGTATCAACCAAAACTACATTATTCTTCATAAATATGTACTGATGTGTGTTTTATGTACACATATTATGGAACCTTATTTAAAAGATAACCATTGTTTTTAAATAAATTCAAAAAAAACCCTTCAAAACCCTTGTTTGATATGTTTCTTTCCTCAGTAAGGTATTTGTTTCAGAAACTAAATAAAAATCAGCTGTTAAAGGTTAAAAGATTAATAGAATAAACCATTATTTCTTTAATCAATTTTTGCACATTTGGCCAAATTGAAATTATTTCGGAACAATATGATAAAGTTTATAAGAAATGTAAAATAACTGTTATGGAAGCAGATTTACACAAGCTTCTAAAGCTTTTTTCTGTATCCTTTCCACATAATTCGTTAAACGTATGACTTTATTGTTAAATGTATGCTAAATATATGTACTTATGTGAATAAAATATTGTTTAAACTAAGATTAATAGACGGTGTTCGTTTTCGATATTTTAACTCTTCGATATTGGAGGCAGGAAGGGTTAAGGTTCGGGTTAGTATCGAAACACGATACCGGAATAGCAATTTAACCCCAGTCTGTCATAATAGTCTATTATGGAACTTACGATAAAGAGAATACCAAGTTTTCAACAACAAAAAAGTACAGAAAGAATAGCAGCAGACGGACGGTGACGTCTGCTCACCTTATCTGCTTCATTTTTTTCTTCACTTTTTGTTTGTTTGTTCTATTCATCAAAAATGTTCTTTTAAAAAATCAGATAATCTAGTATCATTATAATTATAAAACAGAAAGAAAGAGAAAAGGGACCGTGTCCGATTGATAAGGAGAGCTAATGAATATGAATGAACACGTGATATGTGAAAGGAAAAGTGATTTATCATGGTCGATTGTTACAGATGTAGAAGACGTTGTATACGGAATGGGAAGAGGGTGTGGGATTGTTGGTATGATGTCGGGTGTGATTAATGACGTGTAGGGGTGGGGGAATCCATCACACGAATTCGTGGGATTCTGCCACGAGGTAGTAAGCGTTTATTAATGCGAAAGGTTGCTCTCTTCCTTGTCCCTCAGACGTTTGTTACAATAACACGAGTAATGTACACAGACATCAGCACTTGTGTTGTTTTTTTAAACACGTACTGTATACAACACACTTAAACCAAACTCATTATATATTTGAAAGATGTGTGATTAAAAATTATAATAAACATGTATTCTGTATTTTCATCGTTCCCATGGTAACTGTTCCAGGATTAAATGCATTACCTGTTTGATCACTTGATAGCCAATTTTTACTATTGCACTTATTTTTGTTTTTAGAAAAAAATATAACAAACTCAAAAGTTACCTTTTCATCATACGCTGGTCATGCTTGATTGACCTGTGTGTGGCTGTCTCGGTAGTTATAATGCTGATAATAATGGAAATGTTGATACACATTCAAATACTTATGCTACTGTTTAGATTGTGACGGTGGAAACGATCACAACCACGATCACGATCACAAAAACGATCACGATCACGATCAATATCACAACCACGATCACGATCACAAAAACGATCACGATCACAACCACGATCACGATCACAACCACGATCACGATCATGATCACAAAAACGATCACGATCACGATCAATATCAAAAGCACGATCACGATCACAAAAACGATCACGATCAATATCACAACCACGATCACAAAAACGATCACGATCACAACCATGATCATGATCACGATCACTCTTAATATCACAACAACGATCACGATCACAAAAACGATCACGATCACGACCAATATCACGATCACGATCAATATCACGATCACGATCACAACCACGATGATGATGATTAGAAGGAAGAAGACAATAGTGATGACATAGAATGATTATACTTACGAAAGCAATATTGTCAGAAAGAATTGTTGGAAATGGTTGAAGTTTATTGTAAGTACATGAATTATTAATGTTTCACAGGCAGCCACCACTTGGAATTGGTACTCAAGAGAAGAAAGCAATCACACCCACCTGTAAGGGAAATCGCTTCTACATCTATTGTTTTTGACAGATGCGCTCGATTAATGCATAATATGATAATAAGCTCCAGCGGATAATTTGCGAAAGGCTTAATTGCCAATTATCGCATTAATTAATGTGTGGTTAAGACACGTGAAACATAAAATGGTTTGTTTGATACATACCTGATCCTCATAATTGTACAGATGCACCTCTGGAATAAAGAAGAAGCAGACATATGGTACACGATCACAAAAACGATCACGATCACGATTAATATCACGATCACGATCAATATTGTTTTTTTTTGTGTTTCTATCCGAGCCCAGTTAGCTCAGTCGGTAGCGCGTTTAACTATCAATCCAGGGGTCGTGAGTTTCAAATCCCGCAACAGTCTCTGTGATGATTTGTATACGACGTTGAGTGTATATCATTACAATTCGTCTCTCACCGCGGATTCAAATGGGAAAGTTATCAGTTATTTGTGAGATGTGTGTGTGTGTTCGAGTACGGGTTAACCTTCCAGAATCCCAGAAAAGATAAGTCTGTTAGCCGTCAATGACATAAAATGACGCTAATCAATCAATCAATCAATCAATCAATCAATCAGTCAATTAATCAATTTAAACTCTACCTTGTTATACGTCAGATTTCAAATGAGTAGTAAGAACCATATGTATTTATGGATATGCGAGAGGTACCTCGTGTACCATATGTCTGCACCTACTGAAGTACAACTATCTATCAACACAATGCAACGTACATTCGAACATTCCTATATAATCTACCATGTGATTCGAATAATAAGTATGTATAAACGTTATTAGTTCACATAACTTTTCCTAAACATATTTTATTCCGATATGTTGTTGTTGTTGTTGTTGTTGTTATTGTTGTTGTTGTTGTGATTGATGTTGCATAGTGTTTAACGTCGCTTTTAACAATTTTTTTCTTGTCATATCGTGATGGTGTTTAATTGAGACAGAGTTCTTAGCGCTGCCACACTGGAGTATCATGTTGCAGACACACGGCATGTTACCCCACCCAGTCACATTGTACTGATACCGGGCCGACCAGTCCCAGAACTATCTTCTTAATGCTGAGCGCCAAGCTAAGAAGCTTTTTATGCCATTTTTTAGAATTTGGTATAACCCGACAGGGGATCGAACCTAGGACCTTCCGCATTCGAAGCAGACGCTTTACCACTAGACCACTGCGGTTTTTGTTGCAATATATTATCTTATATTTAATGCATTAAAGGCATATTCAGTTATTGGTAATAGTGTCTGACCTAACATAAATAGATACTCTAATGTATGCTAAATGTAAGATTTAATTTCTATTTTGATAAATAAGGTTCAGCCTTTTTTAACTTGTTTATTTTACATCGATTGTACTTACAACTATAACAAATCACGCTCTTACTTGGTAGAATATACAGATAAAGCATCTTGCTCAGTAACACTCCGCATGGACGTGGTGGAGGATCGAACCCACGACCCTCCGGTCCTGGATCCAATGATTTTCCATTGGACCAAGTGTTCTACTAAACAAGCTTAGTATACTATTCGGTTCAGTGGTTTATTTATGCTTTTATTGGTGATACCAAACTGTCCGCTAATATGTCCGCTAATATGAGTTAATCTATATATCGGTATGTCTATAGCCGGGCCCGATTAGCTCGTTCGGCAGCTCACTGGACTATCAATACATGGGTCATGAGTTCGGATGGCCCCGCCCGACCACATTCTCTGTGATGATTGATATACTAGTATGACAATATGTCTCATTCAATCATCAATCATCTCTCATCGCTGACTCAAGTGGGAAAAGTATCAGTCACTTGCGGAGATGGTTGCTGGTATAATGGTTAACCTTCTAGGATCCCAGGGAAGAGTGGTTAAATTAACTGATCGTCAGCCCTTGCTGACCCTTAATGACGCAAAACATTCAATTTATCAACCAATTAATCAATCAATCAATCAATCAATCAGCATAATGAACAATCATTCTGTCTATTTTACTATTCCACATAAATACTATTCGCCACAATTTGTATATTAATATCGACCTGAAAATAACTTAATCGATCAAAAATGTGGGCATGAGTATCAACCGTCGTGCAAAGTATTTCTGTTTTCTCTTTTGAACAGCAGATTAAAAAACACAAAAATCAAATGAATGTCCAATAATTAAAACGTGTGACTATTATTTAAAACAAGAGGAAACGCAGAGCATCATGTTAATCAACGATATAACCTCATACCAATCATTGCCACGGTATAATCCGGGTTCGCATTACCACGGTATAAGCCGGGTCCGTTGTGCGGTGGGAAGCTGTATTGAAACGCGATTAGTGTGTGAGAGATGTGTAACTTGCGGCTCTATTATGTAACCCGACACCGCAATCCCGGGCACGGACCGGCAGCTTCGCCGTATGATTGATGGACTTATTCTCCCCGTTAGATCACATTTCTGTCACTTGTACGCTAGCGCGTCTGTATATCCCATCATAACCAGGTCACGTGACTTCATTACGCGAGTCCGTGACCCAATCAACCTCATTTTTTTTGTATTATGGGTGTTGATTTGCGGTTCAATGGTGAATTATTTTTAAGACAGTCAAATTCTGCATACAATAAATAATTTAGCCGTTGTGAGTGTTACTGTTAGATATAATTGTTTTTGTTGCAGTTAATTGCTTTGGAATATAACTGATGTATGTTATACTTGTTGTTGTAGTTGTTGTCGCTGCTACTGTTGCTATTGTTTTGTCGTTGTAATAACTGTTGTTTTTGTTGTTGTTGCTGCTGTTAATGCTTTTGTCGTAACTTTTGCTATTTGTTGTTGTTGTTGTTGTCGTCTTCGTCGTCGTTATTGTTATTGTTATCATTATTAATGTTGTTATTTTTTGTTGTTGTCGTTGTTGTTACTGTTGCTGTCCGACGTGGGATAGGTAAATTGTTAGAGTAACCTCAACCAGAATCACGAGTTGTTACCTTAAAGACGATCTCAGGCGTGTTCTGAATAATGCTAAAGACGATCTCAGGTGTGTTCTGAATAATGTTAAAGACGATCTCAGGTGTGTTCTGAATAATGTTAAAGACGATCTCAGGCGTGTTCTGAATAATGTTAAACATTGATTCTACACAGGAAGACATAATATACATTATATGTTACAAACATATGTTTTTCCTTATTTTATAGGTTCACGTGGCTGCGTGATTACCCATGTTATGCGGATATCTGAATTGTTTTGTACCTGTTAATATTTTATTTAAAGTACATTTCGTTGCAATTCCCTATATACAACCAGTGTAAAAATCCTATTAACAATTCGCTAACAAATACGCCATAATGGTTACAGATATATCATGATTGACATTATTTTATTTGTTATTGGAACTTTTAGTAGTGAATGTTCAGCCATTGTTAATCAGGTCGCCAAAAATCGGATTTGAGGCGATAAATGATTTTTTAAAAATAATTTATAATTCTGCCCTTTTTTCAAGTTTATAGAAGTAGTGGATTGATAGATATTATATCAATACTGTTTTAGGCAAATGAAGATAATGAAGATTCTTCTTTTGTCCAGATTAACAATGGCTCAGCACATTTTAACTAGCATTGACTGTATGTGTTTTTTTTAATTATTGTATAATTACTGAGCTATTGCCGAGTTGTCTCTTACAATTCTGTATAGAATGACATAGTATATAAAAACTTTGTAATTGTATTATAAGTATTATGTTCAATTGATGAAACTCTGATTATTGAATATAAACGCCTAGCTACAATGCAAACCATATGCACAATAACAAGGCATCTGCCAATCCAATAAATTTGGTGTCAACCATGACTTATTTACTATGGTTTTACATGCAACACATCTGGACTGGACGGACAATTTACATACATAGACTGATAGCTGTATATGAGTAGGACCCAGTTAAAGATTCATGACTACTCACATGCTATATAAAGGACATATTTAGAAACCCATTGGATCGTGAAGATACAGTGAAATCATATGTATTTTATTTCATAAAGGGAGATAATTGAAATCACATCAACGGAATGTGCATCTGAAAAAAATCCAAAAAAAAAATCGGAAATTCCGTTGTTGTGATTTCAATTATCTTCCTTTATATATATTATATAATTTCACACAAAGATATTAACGATTCAACAAAGTCTAAATCAAGATTCGAAGTTTATTCTAAATTAAATTAGGAGAATAAGGAAAAGACGATGAATCACACATTCCTTTTGTTACATTAATTATGTGATAGACAATTAAAAACTGTGATTACAAACTAAAAGACAACATAAGTTTAAATTCACATATTTTATACTGCGAGTATAATTTTCATTCGATCCATATTGTACTATTCAGGAGAAAGGGGGCACGCGGTACTTTCCCATAACTTATAGACAAGGCCTTTGGCTAATATTCGTATTCACATGCTCTCGTTTTTCTTCGTTCTGAAGCCGGAATGCATCAGCGAATCACACGTGTACAACTTGATATCAGCCATCTGCGGGGAGCCCGTCATACGTTTCCATCAATTTTCTTACATACGTGAAGTCGTGGTTGTACTTAAATATATTCTTTTTTTTTTTTTTTGCTTTATTTACTTTTTTTTTTTTTTCAGCGGGCGATCTATTGTTATGTTAAGATGATACATGACAATTCTGTATATACATTTCGCTTAACACATGTCACTGTTTGTATTACATGTTTGTCAAAAAAAAAATATCATTAATTTTATCTAACTTTAAAATCGAAGAATAACTTCATATACTGTTATTGTTTTTGTTTTTCACGTAACTATGTTGTTTAGCCCATTGATGTAAATGTAGTTTGCATGTATACATTTGAGGACCTCATTAACTTGTTAGAATGCGTTCTCTTGTCAGATAAATACTTGTACTTATCATTATTATTGTTGTTGTAGTAATAGTAGTAGTAGTAGTAGTAGTAGTAGTAGTAGTAGTAGTAGTAGTAGTAGTGGTAGTAGTAGTGGTAGTGGTAGTGGTAGTGGTAGTGGTAGTGGTAGTGGTAGTGGTAGTGGTAGTGGAAGTGGTAGTGGTAGTGGTAGTGGTAGTGGTAGTGGTAGTGGTAGTGGTAGTGGTAGTGGTAGTGGTGGTAGTGGTAGTGGTAGTGGTAGTGGTAGTGGTAGTGGTAGTGGTAGTGGTAGTGGTAGTGGTAGTGGTAGTGGTAGTGGTAGTGGTAGTGGTAGTGGTAGTGGTAGTTGTGGTGGTGGTAGTGGTAGTGGTAGTGGTAGTGGTAGTGGTAGTGGTAGTGGTAGTGGTAGTGGTAGTGGTAGTAGTGGTAGTAGTGGTAGTGGTAGTGGTAGTGGTAGTGGTAGTGGTAGTGGTAGTGGTAGTGGTAGTAGTAGTAGTACGATAAAATACTGAAATATTGTTTGAAAAGCGCTCAGAATACTGTCTCAAGACTCTAGTAAATGACCTAAAAGATTGTTGAAAGCGACGCTAAACACCTTACTACAATAACATACAACGGATAAAGCAAATCGTTTGTACTTGACCCGTTCCGTCATCCTCCGATATCCTTGGACTTTACCGAGTTACTCAAATTGTGGTAAAAGTCGGATTCTGAATTTAGACTTACGTCCAGCTGTTACATATGCAGTTTTTTTGAAACTACGTCTACCAGAAATGCACTGTAATACTCTGCCATCATTGTAGGCTACCTTCTGAGAACAAAAAACATACCGAGAGAAATTAAAATAGATTAAATTAAATGACTTGCTGAAATCAAAAGTTGTGCAGGTGCCAAGATGCAAGATTCAGATTCCATAGCCTCTTTTGCTGATGTTTCTAAAAAAACTTTAAAGGGGTCTGGTGTGAAACTTTCTGTCGGGTAAAACTGTAAAATATATATAGTCAAACCTGTGTAAGCGGTCACCTCTATTAAGCAGCCACTTGTTTAAAGCAGCGACATTTGCTATTACCCATCTTCTCCTTTTCTTGACTGTCTGCTTAAGCCAGGTTTGTCTGTAGTGATATTAAATCTAGAAATGACGAACCAAAATCGAATTAAATCGTTAGTCCTGCTCTTGTATACCTGCAATGGACGGTACCCGGAAGTTAGTTTGTTGTTTGTTTTTCGTTGATTTTGTCTCTCAATATTCAACATAAATCTTACTTAAGTCAAACCTTGTTTACTTCCAAGATTGAAAAGTTTAATATTTATATATCGAAAGACAAAATGGGACTGTAAAACATTTTTTTTGCTGTAATTGAGTAACACATAAGTCGCATATAATTATTTTCATATGAGATGCATGCGTATAATAAACATTATGTGACCTCGCAAATTAACTATGTAGCTCTTCCAATAAATGAAAAATATGAATACATGGTCAAAATTTTTCGCATTTTATTGTCAATGTTTTAGCATAACGTAGTCAAAAAGACATAAACGGAGCCGTTTAAAAAAGTTTATCAGTTACTTGCGGAAGGACGGGGTTTCTACTCAGATTCATTCTGAGGTCTTCCTCCACAAATAAAACTGGATATGCCATATATAACCTGATATGTGTTGAAAATGGCGTTAAACCCCCCATCCAATAGACTATGACCAATGTGTGAATTAATCGCGGGTGTATAGTCAATAAATAAAAAGAAAAAACAACACTGTAAATATAACATACAACATATTGAACATAATTCCAATGATATACCATATTTTTATTACTGTGAAGTTGTATTGCAAAACGTCGGCGATGTATTTGCTGATGTCTCTTTAAAACACCACGGACACGTAATTTTGTCTAACGTAAAGCTGTGAATGATCTTCAAGAATGTATCAGATGATGAGCACGTGACGCTATGTGCACACGTGACGTGGTATGTGAGCACAGATGTACATTTCATCAAGTCATTAAACTTTTACAATACTTTACTGGCGGTTGAAGATTTTTAACAATCACCACTTTTGGCAATTAATCATAATTTTAAATGTTGAAAACTGGAGCGAATTATTTTTCAGCCTATCTTTGCATGAAATCAATCTCTTACAGTTTAGCCCAGGTGTTAGCGCGGGCATGGCGGTCATATTGTCATATTCAATTAGTTCGTTTATTTTCGCTCCGATAAATCACGGTGGTGTACCGGATATTTGGACCAGTATATGAAAAGAGCGACATTTCATTGCGCTGACATAATTTGAAAAGACAACCGCTATTTATTTTTATTGAACTCTTGCGGTAAAAGCCGTGTGTCGATGGCATGCGCATGCGCAATAGAGAACGCACACGTTGCACTGGCGTTGACTAACGCTTACAATTGTAATTGTTTAATTTGTTTCAACCTATAAATTGAATGCCAGCAAAGTACGGTGATAAATACACGTTTGACCTTTTTGTTTGCCACGTTAGAAATACGTACATGCCACGAACGATAGATGAAGCGGGCTTTTTTTAACCATGAAAGCAACAGCAAAAAATAAGAAATTTCTGGCTATATCATAGAAGTCTGCTCTTTTCTTTTATAAGGTGATAACACGGCAATAAATTGTGCTAAATGTTACCTTATCTCGAGCTTGCACGCGAGTCTGCTTCCAGAAACGTGTTTTCGGCAATGAATCCGTCAATAGTAGGTGATTTATCGAGGTAAAGTTTCAATTGACGAATATTCAAGCCATGCTGGTACGCTCAGAGTGCAGCCCATATTGCAGTAACTGTTTTAGAGCTTCCCAAAGATGAAAGGGTCACACAAGTATTTTTTTTTGCAGATAGTAGAGTAAATAAGATTTAAAGATTGTTAAGTTATAGAAATATGTTATAGATATACTATTTTTATAGTTTTATTACAGCTTTTTAAAGATTTCAAGCCATTATCCTCTTGTCAGGGTCATTCAGTATCAGTCGAATACATTTCTTACCCATTTATTACATTGTCATGCATGTACTTGTTATTATGTTTATATTATTATTTTTTCATATCTATAATTTATAATAAAAAAACAACGTTCTCGTCCTACCTTATCATCATCATCATAATCATCACCATCATCATCAGCAGCAGTAGCATCATTATCATCATCATCATCGTTATCACCCTCACCAGCAACACCATCACCATCATCATCATTAGCATCATCATCATCATGCCATTCTGCCTACTACTTATCATCATTATCATCATCGTCGTTATCATCACCACCACCACCACCATCATCATCATCATAAGCATCATCATCATCATGTCATTCCGCATACTACTTATCATCACTATCATCATCGTTTTCATCGTCATCATCAACGACAACTATTATCATAATTATCGTCAATTTAAAATTGACAATTTACCTTTCAAACGAAAATATGATTCTTTCATTCGAAAATATATACAAAATATTACAAATACTCCCAACTGCAATAAAACGTGCTCGTTGCATGTCTGTCAATAGGTGGTCAGTATCGTTTCTAGCAACACTAATTAATAGATAATTAGTAGCAATTAATGCCCATTACTCACCGCATTTAGTCTCTACAGGCACCGTGTCATTTACTGAGTAACTGCTCACATTTCATACCGAGAGCGAAACATTGATGAAAGATACATCATCATTATAACAGAAAGTTCCATCTAACATGCAAAACGACCGATGTGGCTGTTGTTTGATTTATGCTAATTAATTTTAACTCAGTTGCGAAGTAAACTCAGAGCGTTTATGAACTGTTCTTGATACTGGTTTCTGGGAGGACATTGGATGGCATCGAACCCCCAACATCTAGCATGAGTGACAAGCACCTTAACCATTATGTCATATATCCCCACACCCATTGATGTTTGCTGTTGTTCATTTTGTTGCTTCTACTTGTGTTACTTCTTATGTGGTTGCTGTTGTTGTTGTTGCTTTTATTACACGTGTATGTATTTATGTTGTTGTTTTTTGTAACACTCGCGTGTAATCGTGACAATTATTAATTAGTCGACTCTACTTGCTCCGGATTTCGGAAATAGTCACTGGTCTGGACAATCTGATCACCTCGGCCTTTATGCTACGCAATAGACCTCTGACATAATAAGGCGCCATTTTGGAAATACTTTCAGTCACATGATAAAGTAAAATGGCGGCCCCCTTATGCCACCTGTTTATATACATGTACGTTGAAAATATAAACGTTTGTTAATCAAGACTGATATTTTAAATTTCCCTATAAATATGACCCATGTCGAGTGTATAAATAAAAAAATCGATATAACAACGCCATATATAATCAATTTAATGACGGATACATTATTTGTTACTTTCACGCGAATGAACACAGACTTGTAACACAGGCGATTTGCGTTGGTGTATTCTAGAGCTATACACGAGGTGTATTCTACGGAGGATACGGAAATACCCGATGTTTCACGATTGTGGTCTGGAGTGACGTAATATAGGGAGCAGTCATTATTTGGAATATTGCTAGTATGATTTACATATTTTTTTTATTTGCTGATAATGACATTGTATTGGCTATTATAAATTACCTAACATGTTTTTGGATTGAAATAATGACTGATCTTGGTCTGTTTGATTACCGATTATTGGAATACGATTCACGCGAATAAAACTTTAAGAACAAGTTCACATTCACTGTATTACTCGAGTACAGATAATTTGTATACTTGATGCAGCAACTGTTGGTTTTGCGACGTTGGTTTTATATACAGTTTGCATCAAGACTGTAAATTGTTTTAGACATGCGACTGTGTACACTATGGACCGGTCGACTTTGATGCTTATCATCAATAATGTCTTGTTTGTAATGCATTGAACTCTCTAATTGTTGCAAGAAAATAGTAGCTATGCGGTTATTGTAGAAAGGGAATGTTCTCAAGGGGAATGTTTGTACAACCATGCTGTATTTCTGCAAAGAAATGATCTTTTATTTTGTGATTCGCAATACTTTCTCAAAGGAAATGTTTTACATAATTCACACTGTATTTCTGGATGGAAAGGATTTTTATAAATCAAAACAATTTCTGGAAAGTAATATTTTTCATAACTCCCAATGTTTCTCGAGGGTGATGTTTGTGTAAACCACACTGAATGCTAGTATTTGTGTTTGTCTGAAAAGGAATTTTTGTATGAAGCACACTAAATTTATTGAAGGGGATGATTTCTAGAAGGGAATGTTTCAAAGCTGTATTTCTTGACGGGAATGTTTCAAAGCTGTATTTCTTGACGGGAATGTTTCAAAGCTGTAATCCTTGACGGGAATGTTTCAAAGCTGTATTTCTCGACGGGAATGTTTCAATGCTGTATTTCTTGACGGGAATGTTTCAAAGCTGTATTTCTTGACGGGAATGTTTCAAAGCTGTAATCCTTGACGGGAATGTTTCAATGCTGTATTTCTTGACGGGAATGTTTCAATGCTGTATTTCTTGACGGGAATGTTTCAATGCTGTATTTCTTGGCGGGAATGTTTCAAAGCTGTATTTCTTGACTGGAATGTTTCAATGCTGTATTTCTAGAAGGT
>CM055900.1:20146000-20166000 GCA_029582155.1 Panopea generosa | reverse complement strand
CCGAAAGTGATTCGTATAAGCTTTGAACTTATTTCTCAATCGAGATAAACATCAGCTATTATAAGTAAACTTTGGTTCTTAGTGTAAATTTGCCTATATTTATTTTATAACTGAAAAGAGTTTTGAATGTTCAAAGACATTTTTATACAAGATAAATGCCCCATTTACACTTACGTTAATGGTAAAAAATCAAATGTATAAAGCCGTCGAAATGTTACGAAGATTTATGGACTCGCCTTAGACATTCTATCCCCCATTTATTGAGATAAAACGCCGTGATCCGTAGACGGGCTTATCTCCTTCTAACACTTCCAGAATTTATTGGTTTTCCTCCAGTTTGAAGAGATAACATCAATATTCATGAGACTGATAAATATCGGCTGCTTCGACTCCGCCTACCTCATAATTGATCGCTATGACTCCGCCCATTTACCAATTCCACGTATATCCGCGGAATACATGTTCAACAGAATGTGTAATACTTAGCGGAGAAATTAAAAAACCTTAGAATCACATACAAACAGAATATTAGAGCCGACTGAACACTAATAAAAAAGTTCAAAAACATATATTTATAGTTTCTTTAAACATTGTTGGATAGGCATTGTTTACTAATAGAACAATGATAAATACATTAACCCACATGTAGTTAGATTTTATTGAGATAAAAAAAAAACATTGAACTATTTTTTTTCCTTTTGAATTGGGTTTAATGCCATTTTCAACACATTTCAGGTTATATATGGTATATCCAGTTTTAATGGAGGAGGCAGACCTGAGAATGAATCTGCTTGAAACCACCATCCTTCCGCAAATACCTGACAAACTTTCTCAAATATGTTTTTCTAGCGAGCAGGACTCAACCTACGACCTAAGCGATGAGAGGTAAGTGAATTTGAGACGGCGCCTTGGACCACTCGGCCGTGGAGGACCCTACTCATAGCAATAACATTCGCATCACACACCGTTAACAGTGCATTGTTATAATAAAAATTGTCAGGGAAAATTGAAACAAAGTCATGTATACGACTGGTTTACTTAAATCGGACTTCTAATCTTAAATACCTTGATTAGGTAACCAGTCAATAACACCCGGTTCATATTTATTCCATTTATATCAAAATTTTGATAAACTTCTACTATTAAACATTGCTTCGCTTTCAACAATTTATCAATTATATCGCGACAGTATTGTAAGCGTTGCCATGCCGCAGACACATGGTATGATACCCCACCTAGTCACATTATACTGGCATCGTGCCGACCAGACCTAGAACTAGCCTCTAAATGCTTTGCGCCAAGCAAGGTCGGTTCTAGTACCATTTTTAAGTCTTTGGTATGACCAAGCCCAGGATCGCACCCACGGCTTTCCGCATGCGAGGCGGACACTCTACCACTAGACCATCGGCGCGGTATAGTAGTAGTAGTTGTATAAGTATAAATAGATCTTATTATTATTATTATCATTATTATTATTATTATTATTATTATTATTATTATTATTATTATTATCATCATTATTATTATCGTTATCGTTATTATTATTTATTATCATTATCATTATCATCATTATCATTATCATTATCATTATCATTATCATTATCATTATCATTATTATTATTATTATTATTTTATTATTTTAATTGTTATTATTATTATTATTATTATTATTATTATTATTATTATTATTATTATTATTATTATTATAAGTGTTAGTTTCAAGTTGAATACCGAAAGACGAATAATAAACTGCCAGTAAATTATTTTTATATACAATATCGAACATGGCTGTTCCATCACCCAACATTTGCAAGACATCATTGACAGCAGGCATAAACTTTACTCAAGTCAGTCGTACAACGAGAAAAGAACGGAGTAATATGTGAGTAATTCCTGTAAATAAATTGTGCTAATTCTTCTCAAATTAGCTTATTGCCATTTCGGCTGTAGATTAGTACGAAGGCGCGAGGTGGCGGATCGCAGCTGATAGTACTCACCAGACGGCAGCACCAGGTGTCGTCTGACAGCCATAACATTCTACAATATGTTTTTCCTCTTTTCTCAATCTTTTTAAACGAGGACCAGATATGAATTTTGACATTTTGTTTTTGATTTCCAGGTCAACGGTATTTCAGAAATGATAAATCATTTATTTGACTTCAAAATGATTTTTTGTTGATGAGCACCTGTCCTTGAAACATGATAAATTATTAAAATATGTGACTGCCCATGGTTGTTCACGTAGATGTTCGGATAGTGCTTATTAAACTTAAACAAAAGGTACGAACCAAAATAAGGGATAATTCTTTAAAGCAGCAATATGCATTTTTTTCTCTTATTCCGTGTAAAGCACATGCATTGGTTAGCCATGTTTATATCAAACGAATTGTAAGGTCCTACATGGCCGATTGGTCTAACGCGCCGCCCCAAGATCACTTACCTCTCACCGCTAAGGTCGTAGTTTCGAGCCCCGCTGGCTCCAAAAACGTTGTGTGAGAATGTTTGCCAGTTTCTTGCAGAAGGACGGTGGTTCCACCCAGTCTGACTGTCTGAGGTCTTCCTTCACCAGTAAAACTGAATAAGTCACATATAACCTAAAATGTGTTGAAAATGGCGTTAAACCCCATTAAGAAATTAAACGAATTATATTGAAGAAAAAATTAAACCATCAACGTTAAAGGACAATACACACATCAGAGATACAACAAAGTCAGTGCGATTGCACATGCCACGTTTTTAATGTAAGACCCCACAAAAGCGTCTTCATTACTCGAGCATTTCCCCCTGTTTATTACGTAATCGCCATAGCAGTTTGAATAATGGCGCATCGATGTCGTACTTGCGAATATGTGTCCATCAGAGTATCCCGTCGAATGCAAATTTCATCATTAATCAGTTTAACTATTTGTTATTTTTATTGTAAATTTCAACGGAGCAACAATTTGTGCTCCTGCCATTGTGCTTTAAGTGGTAGTGGAAAGTTTCTATACTCTTAAAAAATAGTAACGAATAGTTTCTTTTATAAATTGATTTATTTAATCTTTTGAAGCATTCCATTATATTTACAATGGAGTTTTACCTTTCAATTCTTTAATTTTTAAGCCGTGTAGCCCTCGTTCATATTTTATTATTTTCTTTTTCTCTGGTTCTTGTCAAATAGGTTAATTTCTAAAAAAAAATGATCATAATGGCGGTGTACTTTTATATAACTTATTGAGGACCTAATGGAAATTTTATTACCTTTAAGTGATCTTGTTAATAAATGCATTTTATTTATTTTTACATCATATCAAACAACTCCAACAAATTTATTGTATGCGTTTATTTTCTGTGAAAATGGACAGTTTGGTTACTAGTATAAAAAAGGATACCGGCTGCAGGAATGTAATGTACCCACGGGCACCAAAAGTTAGGGTGTGGTTAAAAAAATCTCACAGGCCGCTGAAGGTAACATATTTTGATAATGATTATATATCTTTTGCTGACATATGAAACGTGATGCACCTAACAGAGGCTGGGCACTTAATATGATATACACGGTTTGCACTAAAGACGTATGTGTATTTGGAAATAGAACTTTGCATATAGGATAATAGTTTTATATTATTATTTAAAAATTCATTTGTTGTATAAAATAAATGTTCTATTTGTTTACCTATCAATTTAGGCGGTGTGTTATATGAAGTAAATGTTTTGTTTGTTTACCTATCAATTTAGGCGGTTTTTTATAAGAAGTTAATGTTATATTTGTTTACCTATCTCTTTAGGCTGTGTGTTATATGAAGTTAATGTTATATTTGTTTACCTATCTCTTTAGGCTGTTTGTTATATGAAGTTAATGTTATATTTATTTACCTATATATTAAGGCTGTTTGTTATATGAAAAAGAAGAAGAATATTTTGTTGATTTAAACTATACTCATCTAATAAAAATATTGTAATAACATGTAAATAATAAAGCACATAAACATCACATAATTTCACATATACACATATGAAGTAAATTTTATATTTGTTTACCTGCATATTTAAGCTGTTTGTTATATGCAGTAAATGTTATATTTGTTTACCTATCTATTTAGGCTGTTTGTTATATGCAGTAAGTGTTAAATTTGTTCATATCTCTTTAGGCTGTTTATTATATGATGTTAATGTTATATTTGTTTACCTATCTATTTAGGCTGTTTGTTATATGGATTTAATGTTTTATTTGTTTACCTATCTATTTAAACTGTTTGTTATATGCAGTAAATGTTATATTTGTTTACCTATCTATTTAGGCTGTTTGTTATATGGATTTAATGTTTTATTTGTTTACTTATCTATTTAGACTGTTTGTTATATTAAGTAAATGTTATATTTGTTTACCTCTTTATTTAGACTGTTTGTTGTATGCAGTAAATGTTATACTTGTTTACCTGTATATTAAGGTTGTTTGTTATATGAAGTAAATGTTATATTTGTTTACCTATATATTTAAGTTGTTTGTTATAAGGTGTAAATGTTATATTTGTTTACCTATCTATTGAGGTTGTTTGTTATATGAAGTAAGTGTTATATTTGTTTACTTATATATTAAGGCTGTTTGTTATATGCAGTAAATGTTATATTTGTTTACCTATATATTTAGGTTGTTTGTTATATGCAGTAATTGTTATATTTGTTTACCTATATATTAAAGCTGTTTGTTATATGTATTAAGTGTTATATTTGTTTACCTATATATTTAGGCTGTTTGCTATATGAAGTAAATGTTATATTTGTTTACCTATATATTTAGGCTGTTTGTTATATGACTGAAGTGAATATTATATTTTAAAATAAGTGAAAGTTACATTTTACTGTTTCTCAACCTCTGCACAACCAAAATATGATGAGAAAAGCAGGGGTCATGTGTCATATAAGAGATTTTTTCCTACACAGTTTGTACACTGTTGACAAAGTGAAAGCAGACTTCCTAAATCATGCATTCATATCACAATTTCCAAGCATCAATTATTTTTCTTCTAAATTCACAATTCAAACATGGTAATGCTTTCAAAATGTTCAAAATACGTGGACATTAATAATGCATTTCAAATAAAAAAATGAGCATTAAAATAAAGAAAATGCATTTTTAAAGAAAAAGAAACAATGATTATTTACAACCCCCGTTATGCGACGTCATCACGGAAGCACTTCCTTTTTCCAATGGTGGTGCTATGCCTCCACAGTAACTTTTTTCCAATGGTGGTGCTATGCCTCCACAGTAACTTTTTCCAATGGTGGTGCTATGCCTCCACAGTAACTTTTTCCAATGGTGGTGCTATGCCTCCACAGTAACTTTTTTCCAATGGTGGTGCTATGCCTCCGCAGTAACTTTTTTCCAATGGTGGTGCTATGCCTCCACAGTAACTTTTTCCAATGGCGGTGCTATGCCTCCACAATAACTTTTTTCCAATGGTGGTGCTATGCCTCCACAGTAACTTTTTCCAATGGTGGTGCTATGCCTCCACAGTAACTTTTTCCAATGGTGGTGCTATGCCTCCACAGTAACTTTTTTCCAATGGTGGTGCTATGCCTCCACAGTAACTTTGTTAGAGAAAGTGAATGTGCTATACTGAACGGAACAGCTAACCCGCAACCTGACATTTTATGTACCTGCCACTTTATGTATTTTCACAAAAAACTTTAACGCAATTTCGTTGAAATTTGGACTTGAATAAGAAGGACCATTTACGCTTTATATATAATAAAAAATCAGTATTGTTGATTTGTATACATATTTTATTAACATAACTCAATATATATCTAAGAAGTCTTGGAAATACAAAATTGGTAGGTTAGCTGTTCCTTTCAGTATTTTTATGTTTATTTAGATTGGTTATTCGTGTATTTTCTGCGTCCAATGTGCATAAATCAAATGTTTTATTGTGTCATTTCAGTTCATTAGTTAATGTTAGTAATAGTTTAATTATTTTTACTCGCAATTAATAGATAATTAAACAATAATTTTGCTAAAACGTCATGATAAATCAAAATGCCATGCCCCAAAAAATACCACCAATGCAGTTTTTACACCCGCACACTCGTATTTCTGTCTGTCTTAAAACCGCAAACAGAAGGGTGCCCCCCGTGTTGCACGTGAAATATCGTGTTCTATGCACTAAAATCAGTGTTTATTACTAGCTTATATTTTATTTTGATACACCCAAAAAGATGTTATGATAATTTCTGTATTACGGATCTGCATTATATAAATCATATCAATAAATCAACGGTATTACGTAGCTATACGACAGCATTAGCGGCATTTGTGTTGTTTTTTAAAGATCAAAACAATTTGTTTTGATAGATATAATTAAGGTTAAAAACGAATCCTTGATAATAATTTGATGCCTCGTGAACGCTTGCAGGATTCGCGCCGGTGTTCGTTTTTATTATGATGGCGTAAGAAAACCGTGAAATTGTATGTATGTAAATTTGAATAAATAAATAAAATTAAACCAAAACCATGAAGCTTAATCTAAGGTGTAAGAATGGAGTTTAACGCCATTTGAACACATTTCAGGTTATATAATACAGCGTATTCCAGTATTACTGGTGGAGAGAAACCTCTGAATGAATCTGAGTAGGACTACCGTCCGTCCATCCGTCCGTCCGTCCTTCCGTAACTTGAGACGTAAGGATCAACTCTTGTGTTTAAAGGGGCACTCGGCAATTTGATAATTTTCACCAAACTGTATTTCTGAAAAGTATGTATATACATGAAGCAAACTTTATTGTTGTTAGTGTTGTTGTTGTTGTTGTTGTTGTTGTTGTTGTTGTTGTTGTTGTTGTTGTTGTTGTTGTTGTTGTTGTTGTTGTTGTTGTTGTTGTTGTTGTTGTTGTTGTTGTTGTTGTTGTTGTTGTTGTTGTTGTTGTTGTTGTTGTTGTTGTTGTTGTTGTTGTTGTTGTTGTTGTTGTTGTTGTTGTATAGTATTAAGCGTCGCTTTCAACACATTTTAGTCATATCGCATCGGTGTCTACGGTGTCTGAGCGCTGCCACCCTTGAGTATCATACCGCAGACACGTGTCATGATACCCCACCCAGTCACATTATATTGACAACGGGCCTACAATACCTAGAACTATCCTTGAAATGCTAAACGCCAAGCGAGAAGGCTTCTCGTATCATTTTCAAGTATTACGTATGACCCGACCGGGGATGAAACCCATGACCTTCTGCATGCGAGACAAACGCTCTACCACTAGACCACCGCTGCTGTTATGGTGCAAACGAAAATGCAGAATACTCCAGCATGTGTACAGACATTTAATTCCGTTTCTTTCATTGAAAAGAGACATAACTTTTGTAAACTGTTGGCAGGAATAACATTTCGCATATATATTTTTCATATATGGCATTATTTGTAACACATATCTTATTTTCAAAATTATAAATTTACACAATTGAGATGATGATGATGTTGGTGGGGAGAATCATTGGGACAGTTATGGTGACGGCACTAGTGACGGTGAAAGTAGATGCAGATAATGGTGGTGGTGTGAAGATTATGATGATGATGATGATGATGATGATGATGATGATGATGATGATGATGATGATGATGATGATGATGGTGGTGGTGGTGGTGGTGGTGGTGGTGGTGGTGGTGGTGGTGGTGGTGGTGGTGGTGGTAATTAGGGTTATTACTATAAAATTAAAAATAAAAAGAACAGAAATACAGTGAGAAGGAGGAGGAGGAAGAAGAATAAGAAGAAGAAGAAAAAGAAGAAGAAGAAGAAGAAGATGATGATGAGAAATAATGAAAAATGAAAAAAATGAAAAAGAAGAAAAAAATTAATAAAAATAAAAATTAGAAAAAAAAATATTCGATTGACCCAAACAGCTTCCCTTCCCTCGACGTACTTAACAGATTGCATAATGTTATAACCCAAAACTAAGGTTAGACATTTTTCTATCACCGACAAATTGTATTGGCCACGGCAAAGCCACAAGATTTATTCACAGTCTTCCACAAAATTTACTTCTATTTGTATTTGAGAACTGTATGGGCGGAGTGGCCATTGGTCTTGATGATTTTGTCCCACAGTTTAATCTTGTCCGTATTGTTCCTCCGCTGACCATCTCTAATCAGGCTTGTTGCATCTTGTTAACGGACAATGGTCTTGACACATTTCAATTATGAATTCCATGGATATTACTGCAAGTGGACATTGTGGCGATACAATTACTAAAGTGACACTTTCCCCGGGCTATACGTGTCCAGAGATTGTCATTACGTGGTCATCCCGGCTGACTGACCAGCAACACGAAGGTCCCACCGCATAGCGATGATAACATTCATGACATCCTCTTTTTATAATTAGTCATTTTGTGATTATATTTAAAAATTCGAATCATTGATATTTATACATGTTAATAGGCCATGAAGTGGTTATTTGTATAAAGTAAAAAAACAACAACAAGTTTTCTAGTTGGTGGGTCCTCAGGTTTTTGCATGAGAAACTTTAACATACCGTATTATAATGGCATTTACTGGATTAGTTAAGCACTATACTGTGCTGTAATCCTGTGACGTGTATATTATCTGTGTCCATGTAAGTGGTCTTTGATTACACTGAAATGTACTCAGACGACTCGTTTATGCTTTTTTAAAATTTCATTTTTTAATTTGTAAATAATGTCAAGGTTTGGTATTGAACAATTGATAGCCTAAACTATTTATTATAATATACTTATTTGATATTATGAAAATTGCGCGTCCTTGCTTCGTGAGTTCGCATCCCCGCCTTGCCACAGTCTCCGTAACGACTGATATACGACATTGCGTCTTATTGTCATTCGCTTCTCTCCGCTGATATTCATGTGGGAAAGTTATTAGTTACTTGCGGAGATGGGTGTGCTCGAGTGTTAACCTTCCAGGATCCCAGGAAAGAGTGGTTAGGTTAACTGATCATGTTTCAGTCCTCGATTGCATAAAAATGATGCTAAACGTCCCTTTACTTCATATAGACGCCTTTGGACACCTATACTATAGACACCTTTGGACACCTAATATAGAAGGCTTTTGAATTATTGGGTGACTTATGTTTATATTAACTGACAGAGTGGAAAACAGTGCAAGATGAGTTCAAATTGCTCGTTACAAGCAATCTGAAATCTTCCTGCACTGTTTTCTAAGGCCTTCTGTGATTGGTGCGGGAAAACGTGTATCTATGGAGTAAAGGGTTAAACAAAACAAACCTATTATTATGAAACTGCGTATCATAAAAGAAAACGACGGAAGTTTTAAAACCAATTTTTCTTTGTATTTTAAATTTAACTAGAGCCACAAACTGCTCATCTCCGAAATTAAAAAGGAAGTGGAGCAATAGATAGTTTCTATATATTTTTTAAGATTAGTAATGAAAAGTTTCTTTTATAAATTGGTTCAATCTTTAAACGATCAAATCTTATTATTTACCGAGCATATTTTTGGGGCGAGCGAAAGCGGTTCAACAAGTCTTACGCCAATGTTTGGTAAACAGAATGTAGAATTATGCACTGAAACAGTAGCTGGATTGATAGCCAGACGCGCTACCGACTGAGCTAACTGGAACAGACAATGCTATTTGAAACGGGTTTTGATTTGTATAAGTTTTAATATCAGTTTATCAAATTCAATTTTAAATAAAGTAACAAACTAACTACCATTCCAAAAAATCTGTTCCTCAATTTTTTTCTTCATCATCAGATTCATCAAAGTTTTCTTCCAAAAATACAAACGTATGTTCGCCATTGTATAAGCTTGTTTACTGTTATTTAACGCATACACGCGCATATGTTTATTTATGACTCTCTCGTCACATTTAGCAAAACAACAACTATCTGAAAATATTTTCAAAGTAAACTAGAATATGAAGCGGCAATGTTATTAATGCAAGTTCCTCAACCTAACAGACTACCGTTTGCCGCGGCTCGCTGAGATGGCGATATAGCTGGAATCACTGAGGCCAAGATGAAATCACGTCTCCAGAAGGCTCTAAGAAAACAGACATTTTGATATTTAGGAAATTAGCATGTTATTTCTGACAACAACGCGTCTACTTGAAATAGATTATTGTCATTTGTTAGAACTACATTGGCTCCGATGGAGAATTTGGGACTCATTTTGTCTCATTTCGATTACACACATATTCTTGGTTTATGAATATTTTGACCGTAAAATAAACACAACCTCTGTCTTGTGTGTTGTTTTATGCAAGGATATTTAAATTTTCGTTAATATGCTTGAAGACGTAGGTTCGTTTGATATAAATACTGTTGTTTTTTTTAGAATTAATTGAATAATTTTTTTTTAATGCTGAAATGTAGAATACATAACTTGACTTGTTCTAGTTTGCATTTCAAAGTTACTATGTTCTAATTTCTTGGATGAGGTCTTCGGGTATATGTATCGTTTTGACCTGAAATACATATGTATCTGTAAACGTATATTTATTATTCGAAAATAAACGACAACAAAAAATAACAACAAAAAAACGTTAAAAGATAAATTCTCAAACAACACGACCAACAAATTAAAATTCGTCACAGAATATAGTAAAAGTCGATACGCCGATAAGATATATAAATTATATATATATATATATATATATATATATATATGTGTGTGCTCAGTGACTGACTGCCTTGCTAGACTAATAAGAAGAAGGCTTGCTATTCGTTTTTCGTCTTTCAGCGTTAAATATGTTACTCTTTTATATTGGAGGCTGAGAAGATTAGAGTTAGTTCTGTGTTGTAAATTAAAATACTAAACACGGATATCAAACTTGCGTCATTCTGCTAGGCTAGCAACTATGATTATAAAATTAAAATATTTTTTATGCTTTTTAGGCGTATGTAAAGAATGTCGAATCACGCACAAATCGAATGAAGTCCGAAGCACATGCATAAAAAAAACCCAGAAAAAAATGAGTTTAATTTTTATAACCCATTAGTTTGAGACGCCCATCAAGTAAAGAATACAAATGAAAATTTCATTAAAATAAAAGGGCCATACTTAATTTCTAGTTGCTTATCTCCAAAAAACAAACTATAGTGTTATCACATAGACGGCCCACCCGCAATAAAGACCAGTAATACACCAGAGAAGTTTAAACATATTTTATTGCCAAATACATATACATATATATAGTTACAAACATTCAAGGAACATTGAAATAAATAAAGGCAAAAAGGCTTTCGCCACAAATGCTAACCACATTAGTTTCGGCCATCCCCTTGAAACGACGAATGGCATTATATAAAAAACACACACAATAGTAAGCCTATTAAATATTCAGAAACTAAAAGACAGCGACACAATGGCTTATTTTGTTTTTGGCATCAAAA
The DNA here is from genome assembly GCA_029582155.1 of Panopea generosa. Classification (NCBI taxonomy): domain Eukaryota; kingdom Metazoa; phylum Mollusca; class Bivalvia; order Adapedonta; family Hiatellidae; genus Panopea; species Panopea generosa. Next base: position 20,154,641 of record CM055900.1, on the reverse strand, counting down.
CACTTCCTTGCACGAATGAGACACCGCTTTGTCGATGATAGAAGGAATAAAATAATTAAGAGCCAAAATGAGACAATTACAGCAACGGAGCCGAAACACGCGTTTTTATATGTTGTTTCAAAACATAGAATATTATTTGAGAAAATATATTCCGCAAATTTTCGTAAACACTCGTTATTTGTATAAGTGTGATGTGTAAACAATAATTTTGCTTACACGTAAATGATATGCTAATATAACAGTCACGTGATCTCTTTATCACGAAACAGGAAGTTAGATGATACAATGTAATGATGGAGTATTCGCTGTGCCAACGTCCTTATATTTTGAAATAAAAAGTCGCGATGATTAGCTGATTTGATTAAGTCTTATATAATGAATTATTTTAAGGAAAAAATATTGAATCGTTTGTTAAATATTTTTCACGGACTTATAAGTAAGATAAGATAAGATTGTGAAGTCCTATTGTCATTCGCTATTTCAAACGTAGACGGAAAAGGCCGGAAAAGGCCGAGCGATGTTCTGATTACTGTCGGTGGTGCAGCAGACAACCGTCCATGGATACATTCGTGGCATGGTATCGGCAATGACCATTTTTTTTTAAAATTAAAACTGTATAAAGCTTGTCTTAGCTATTAAGAATTGATTCTATAATAATAATAATAATGATAATAATTATAATAATAAATAACAATAATAATATAATAATGACAATAATAACGATAATGATAATGACAACAATAATGATAATGATAATGATGATGATGATGATGATGATAAAAATGATAATGATAATGATAATGATGATGATGGTGGTGGTGGTGGTGGTGGTGGTGGTGATGATGATGATGATGATGATGGTGGTGGTGGTGGTGGTGGTGGTGGTGGTGGTGGTGGTGGTGGTGATGATGATGATGATGATGATGATGATGACGATGATATGATATGATATGATATGATATGATATGATATGATATGATAATGATGATGATGATGTGATGATGATGTGATGATGATGTGATGATGATGATGATGATGATGATGGTGATGGCACGGTAATGATGATGATGATGATGATGATGTGATGATGATGATGATGATGATGATGATGATGATGATGATGATGATGGTGATGGCACGGTAATGGTGATGATGATGATGATGTGATGATGACATTTATTCAACATTATAAACACTAGAATAAACAAACAATAATATATATGTGTGTGATTTTTTACTCCATTGTAAATATAAAGCTTTGCGATGTTTAATATAATTTACATTTTTATATATATACAAGAAGGAGTAGAGTTCCATAAACAAGAGAGCCTGAATAAGCAACGAATTTCGAAACAATAAGGAATCTGGCTCAGGTGAATTCAACTGTAGGTTAGAGGATGACCACAACATGCGTGCATGAACACGTCTTGTGTCATTTTCGTGTGTGCACAAAGCGTCAAGATGCTTTTGTTTTAGAAAAGAAAGCATGCTGATGATCAAGTCAAAAGTCACAGTCAAGATTTCTGGCTTGAATCTCACTTCCTTCCTTCATTTACGTTGCAATATTGAGCTAAAATAGACGTTTTATAGGTTCATTGTTGTAATAAATAATTTATCCAAAATACGAATAAGTTTTTGCTGACGTGCCATTAATATAAGAACAACAGAGTCTGGAACTCCAACTTGATATAACTAAGGTGAGGAAACCGTGCTGTACTTTGATTCATTTATTTCGACACACAGTGGCACGTTGTATTTATAGCTTAATAAGTCACTTATTAGTTTATATGTGTTCATTGTGCAAACATATCAATATTTCTGCGCAAATATTTATTTTCCAAAGTAATTTGAACAAAAACATTATTTTAGTAACTGAAGCTTGCTAATATGCGTGATTAAGAATGCGTCACGTGATACGAGCTATCACAACAGCCATAGGGGGGATTCCACGTTCGGCGAGCTTCAAACATACTAGATTATTTTGGCATAACTCGACTGGTTCTGCCACCGTGTACAGGCCAATTATGCCCCAGCTAATGCCAAACCTCGACAGATTGGATGAACTCGTCTACAAAATGCATGTTTTCGCATGCTTTCGCGTTTTTACTGGATATAATTATATCTACCTCGTTGGGAGCACATGTGAATCATTAATTCATGGATTAATTACTGTTTCTGATTTTATCCCATCCCTCCCTTGATTTGTTAATCTCTCTCTGCCCATTTCTCTTTCTCTCTCTCTCTCTCTCTCTCTCTCTCTCTCTCTCTCTTTATCTCCCTCTCTTTATATATATATATATATATATCTCTTTATCTCTCTGTCTGTCTGTCTGTCTGTCTGTCTGTCTGTCTGTCTGTCTGTCTGTCTGTCTCCGCTCTCTCTCTCTCTCTCTCTCTCTCTCTCTCTCTTTATCTCTCTCTCTTTTTATATATACATCTCTCTCTCTTTATCTCTCTGTCTCTCTTTCTGTCTCTCTCTCTCTGTCTCTCTTTGTCTCTCTATGTCCATTTCTATTTCTCTTCCCTTCTCCCTCTTCCATTCTTTCCCTTTCTCTTTCTCTCTCGATACTGACTCTCCCACCAAAATCTGTGTTTTTTTTCAAGCTCGATCTTTTTCTTTCCCTCTTGTTCTCTTTCATCATCTTATTCTTACTATATTTCTTTTCTTTGCATAAGATCTGATAAAAGACTCAACTTCAAACATACGTTTGCTTGCATTCAATTAAGAAAGTCCGCCTCGCATGCAGAAGGTCGTTGGTTCGATCCCCGACCGGGCCATACCGAAGACTTGAAATATAGTATAAGAATATATTTCGCTTGGCGCTCAGCATTTCGAGGATAGTCTGGTAGGTCCGGTGTCAGTATAATGTGACTGGGTGGGGTATCATACCATGTGTTTGCGGTATGATACTCTTATGTGGCAGCGCTTAGAATACTGTCTCAAGTAGGCTGTAGCGATATGACTGGAACATTGTTGAAAGAAACATTAAACACCATACAGTAACAACATTCACTCAGTTAATAATGTTTTCGGACGAATTCACGTAAAATTGCACTAAACTTAATTCTTTTTTACCTCCAACATTGAAGAGTTACCTTATTTGAATATTAAAACGAAAGACGGAGTCACCATACTTGAATACCAAAACGAAAGGCGGAGTTACCTTACTTGGATACCAAAACGAAAGGCAGAGTTAGCTTACTTGACTACCAAAACGAAAGGCAGAATTATCTGACTTGAATACCAAAAACGAAAGGCGGAATTACCTTACCTGAATACCAAAACGAAAGGCGGAGATACCATACTTGAATACCAAACCGAAAGGCGGAGTTACCATACTTGAATACCAAAACGAAAGGCGGAGCTACGTTGCTTGAATACTAATACATAAGGCGGAGTTATCTTACTTGAATACCACAACTAATGGCGGAATTACCTTACTTGAATACCAAAACGAAAGGCGGAGATACCATACTTGAATACCAAAACGAAAGGCGGAGTTACCATACTTGAATACCAAACCGAAAGGTGGAGTTACCATACTTGAATACCAAAACGAAAGGCGGAGCTACGTTTCTTGAATACCAATACGTAAGGCGGAGTTATCTTACTTGAATACCAAAACTAAAGGCGGAATTACCTTACTTGAATACCAAAAGATGTAAAACGAGTAACATCAAATAAAACTTTAGTATAAGTTTAGATTAAGTCATACTTTGATTAAGATATTTTGGGCTGAGCTACAGATCGGATTTTTTTAAAAAAAAAATACCGGCAACACTGGCCAAATCGATTTTATATCCAGCAAATCTGAGTAAGCGGCCACCTTTATAGAGCAGCCACATTTACTCTTTCCCATGTCTATGATTTCAGAACAAATTAACCTGTATTAAGCAACAACACGTTTGCTCCTTCTCATGACGGGCGTTTTAAAACAGGTTTGTCTGCACGAAATTAACTTTAAACATTAACTTACGCAGTGATCAATAAAGCAAAAAAAGGAAACTCCATTAAAACTATATTTTTATAATCATCAAGACTGCATAACAAAAGTTGACACGGATGTACATAGGATATCCCCGGAACTAACAGATATCAAATAGTTCGTGGCGATAAAAGATAATTCTATTACTTAAGATTTTTTTCTTCTCCTTTGCCAATTTGTTTCCATGATAACGACGTTTTTGTTTACTTTGAACTATAAAATATCACACTTCCGTGTTGTTTTTGTCGTCATAGAGTGCGGTAGGTTGCCAGTTCTGAGGGTGAGTGATTGAATATTTGAAAGAAACTTAACAAGCTGAACCTGTCTCTGATGTATAAAGAAAATTCTGCCCCGTGGAAGTGAGCCGTCTACCTTTATATTTATTTTAAGAAAAAAACTCGAATGATTAAAAATAAATTACAGATAGAAATAAGTCTATGCAAAAGAGTGTTGGAAAATAAACAGAAGTTCACCCGTTTCTACTAAATTTGAATACTCCGAGTGTTCTAGCATTTTTCTCTCTCATTATTTTTCTTTAAATTTAAAGACAAAATAGTTAATGATTTGAAAATAAGATAGAAATAAGGCTATGCGAAAAAAATATCGGAAAAGAAATAGAAATTCACATGTTTCTAGTGTATAAAATACTCAATGTTTTTCTTCTTGTTATTTAAAAACAAATACATGTAACTAAATGACAAGAAAATATATGTTCTGAAACAAAAATGAGATATAAACACCAGTCAATGTTTTAACTTTTTAAAGACCCACCGCGAGAAGAAAAAAAGTGTTTTTTAAACATAGTTATCTAAAACGATTTCTGATCAAAGAAAATATAATTTATATCAGTAAAACCAATCTGTCAACTATGTAAAAAATGGAAACAACCAGATGGAAACAGGAACGTGCCTATCAGTCAATTGCATGAAGCTGCGGCTTCCCTGCACAGTCAGTGTGAACTACAACTAGTCGGCAGAGATAGAAGAACTGAAGTCCAGATGCTCGGAAAGTCAGCAGAGAAGGCACCCAGCTGGTTGTTGAGCAAGAGAGAACCGGAGTGCTGGAGGCCATCCACTGAGGGGTACCGATCCACCATACCAAGAGGATATAACGGATTGAAACACGTTGAGGCAAAGTACCACCAATGCTTCTGTGGTGTAGACGCATAATAGCGGTTATAAATAATCCTTGTTTTTCTTCTTTAAAAACGCATTTTTTCTGATTTTAATACTCAGTTTTTATTATTTGAGTGGTATTTTGAACATTTTGAAAGCATTGTCAAGTTTGAATTGTGAATTAGAAAACAAAAATGATGCTTGGAAATTGAGTAACGAATGCATGATTTGGGAAGTCTACTTTCAATTTGTTAACAGGGTACATACTGAATTGAAAACAAAAATCTCTTATATGATACATGACCCCTACTTATCTCATCATATTTTTGTAAAACGGAGGTTGACAAACAATAAAATGTTAGTTTTACGTCTTTCATTTGGGATTCTCTATGAATGACAAATGAATTAAGAACAAAAACCAATGGTGGACTTATCTCAATATATAGTGTTTATTTAACATTTAATAATCCCGTGTGCGAGGTATACTATTCTTAGTCTGAACAGGTGAACATATCCTTATATGTTTATATTTTATTAAATGACATATTAATATTAATTATGATTCTGCTGTCAGAATAAGAAAATTGGATTGATTTGAACTGAATATATCGTAGTCATATTTATGTACATATAATAATTGTGATTTTTTTCTTTAATATGTTTATGTATTGTTCATTCTAGTAGATATGTTAACTTGTACTTGTTCATCTATTTCATTGTATTATTTATATGCTCTCCTGAAAATTGGGGGAAATAGAATTATCAATCAATCAACCAACCTTGATGGAAGGTGCTCGGCTGATTATCTCAGCGAATCTGCAGTCACATAACTGTTTAACAAATGTTGATTTATAAGAGGATTTTGTAATGGGATAGGATTACGTCATCTTTCCTAAAATCTCACCCACTTCTTGTTTCCTTCACTTCTATCTCCGCTTGTTTCACTTTTTTCTTCCTTCGGTGACCCAAACCTCCGATTAATATAAACTCAACAATATTCGAAGCAGTGCAAAATTACAAGTATTTAGTAAAATATTATAATAATTCCAAATAGGAACTTGAGGTGTCATGTTATGTTATCCCTGTACGGGGCTCACCACAGTCACATTTCAATTCTCAGCTTGCTCTTGCTTCTTTTCTCTTTGTTTTTTTATTTTTTAAATGATATTATTTTTTTCTGTATTTGTACTCTACAAATGTATTAATGTTCAAATAATAGAATCATTTGATTGTAATAACTTAGTCATACCAACTGTTAAACATATCCATAAAGTGAACCGCTATTTTAATGTTAATAAATTTCACATTTTGGATAGGAGCTCTATAAGATCCAATCTTTCGTTCTTACCCTTTTCATATTGTGTACAAATATATTTTGTTATATAAGAATTAAAATATGTTTAAACTAAGTTAAATAAATCTTTCCAAAGCAATTGTTGGTCTATACTTATTTTAGTATATTATGATTATATTGCAATTACAGTCAAACCTGTGTAAGCGGTCACCTCTATTAAGCAGCCACTTGTCTTAAGCAGCCACATTTGTTATTTCCATTTTTTTATGCTTTAAGAGCAAATTAACCTGTATTAGGCAACAACCTGTCTTAAAAGGCCAATTTTAATCCTTCCATTGATTGGTTACTTAAGTCAGATTTGACTGTATACCAAAAGTAGAACGATTCTATCAATATGACATTACATCTTGTCGGGACTATTTCACCTACTGATCATTTGTGTCATAAATTACTACGCCGCGTGGTTCAGAACTATTTTATCGATCTGCGTTGAAACAGATTGCTAAAATACAACGCAACCTGAGACTATCCTGTTTTTGAATAAATCAGCAAATCAGGCATGGAGAGTATTCGTTTGTCACAATGTAAAACGGTGTTATTAATAGATACATCCCAAATGAATTTACGTTAAATAATTATTTCGAAACCAATTTTCAAAAGTGTGCGATTCGGTTTCTAAATAAACACCGATTCTTGCTTCTCGACAAATTACATTTTATTCGCCGCGAAGATTGAAGTAAGGACATGTTTTTCTTTTATCCATTTTCAATTATTCCGATTAAATATTCCACTTTGGAATAACAAGCAAGCATCTGAAACACTCCGAGTGTCATCTCGTTGTCAGGGTTGACAGACGTGTGTCGATGGCATCAAAGTATTTATCGAAGCTATCATAGAAATTTTAAAATTACTAGCTGGAATGAGGCCTGGATCATTTATTCAGAAATTTCAAGTTCTCTCCGAGTGTGGAAGTGTAGAAAAGTATAAGATTCGCATTTTAACGGTGTTGCAATTGAATTAAGTTGTTTAAAAGTGCGGGAGTTGATTATAAAACCAGTTAGGGTTAGCTCAGTCGGTAACGCGTCTGACTATCAATCCAGGGGTCATGAGTTCGAATGCACGCCCGGTCACAATCTCCGTCCGTGATGATTGATATACGACATTGCGGCTTATTGTCATTTGTCCTCTCACCGCTGACTCAAGTGGGAAATTTATCAGTTACTTGCGGAGATGGGTGAGCTTGAGTACTGGTTAACCTTCCAAGGTTCAATATTAACTGGTCGTCTTCTAGCCCTCGATGACATAAAACTGACGCTTAAAATTCAAACAAACAAAAACAATAATAGATCTATTCCAACCGTGGCTTTTGGATCCGCCAAGGATGTCTTAAATCCACAAGTGCATTCATCTAGTCGAGAGGGTTACTTAGAGAATCACCAAAAACTATGGTTGGTGCGATGTGTTTGGGATTCACGTATTAAAATATGTTTCTAAAAATAAATATGCTTTTATTTGGGGGTTCAGAATTAGTAATAAAAGTTTTCATTTCAGAATTATTATTCCCATCATTAAAATAACTTAATTTACAAATTAAAAATTCAGTAAAAAAACAGTATTTGATTATAATTATGAATATTTCATGTAAGGTTAATGGTAGAACACCAGTCACGCATGCAAGTTCGATCCCCAATTTTCTAATCTAAATTACATTGAAATATCACACACAGGTTCCTTGCAGTATTTAGACAATTTTAGTTTAAAAACATAATTCATTCTTTAATATTTATTTACCAAATGTTATTTATGTACAATATAATTATTAAGGAAATAACAAAAATATACACGGTCTCTCTTCCTTTCCTTGTGATGCTTAGCAATGTTTTAAAACCGGATCAGTTAATAACTTGTAAATTATATTAATTCTACCCACTAAAATTCGAGCGGGTTTTGCCTGGGTTGTAGGCACTTACTTGTTTCACAATCGGAGTAAAATAAATGAGATTAAACTTAACTATTTAAGCCTGTATTTTAAACAGATAATCAGTAATTAGATAATATTAAAACTTTGTCCTTAACTTTCATTTTGTATTAGAATTTAAATACGTGTTAAATACGGTCCATTGTCACTAAAAACCTTAAAGTTTGTTGTATATCCAAAAGCCAAACTGTGAATTATTTAGAAAATCATATTTAAAAGCTGTAATTTGGAGTTCCATCCCTGATTTTATTAAAGTCAGTCAATCTTT